>QJOA01000136.1:0-122357 GCA_004155915.1 Monosporascus sp. CRB-9-2 | reverse complement strand
TTTTTTTTTTTTGCTTTATAATCGAGGCTTTATATTTGGACTAATTAAGCCAACTTTAAAAAAAGTATAGTTGCGGTGGTTATGTTATTATTTTATAAATATTTTCCATTTATTTATATAATATATTATAGCGGCTTTTTATTATTATTTACATTCGTTAATTATTTACGGCCGGTTAAAGTTTATATTTTGGTTCGAAAGTAAGTTTAAGGAACCGTATCGGTAATATATGTTTAGGACGAATAGGTTATAAAGAAGGTATCGGAATTGCGGTAATTTATAAAATAGATTTTTTAAAATTGTTTTTTTTAATTAAAAGGAATTAAATTTAATTATTAAATATTTTTAAGATTTAAAGCTTTATTAATATTTAACTTTTTATTATTATAGTTAAACGGGGATAAAAATTTATTAAACTATAATTCTATAAATTTTAAAATATTTTTTTATTTTAATTTTAGTTTAAAATTTTTTATATTTTTTTTATATTATTTAATATAACGCTTTTTTTGTACAATATAAACTTATTTTATCGTTTTAAATTTCGGATAATAAAATAAAACGTATAAGTAACTTATAAACCGTAAATTTAAAATATATTTTAGAACGGTATAATAGCGATCGTTATATATACCGGCAGGTTTCCGCATATTAAATTTTTCTAAGCTTTTCGATATTTTTACAAAAATAATTTAATACATTTTTTAAATAAGTAAATACTAAAAAATATAATTAATTTTTTTAATCGGATATATAATATATTAATTTAATAACCTTTTCCAATTATTATCGATTAATATTTTAAGCTAGGTAATAAATTAAACGTATTTCGAATTAAAAATCCGGATTATTTTATTTATTTTATTAAAGATAATAATAATTTAACTTTTTATTAATTATTTTCCTTTTTTTTAAAATAATGGCCATAATTCCGGATAAAGTATTTATAATAATTATTTAAATAATTGTTATAATATAGTATAATTAAAAATATTTTTTATTTTATATAATTATTAAGATTTGTTATAATTCGGCCAATATTATGTTATTTTAAAGTTTATCGAATTATATAAAAAATAAAATAGTTTTTCGTTATAAACGGGTACCATCTTTATTATATAAAATAATAAAAATAAACCGATTAAAATATAACTTCGGGGTTGGTATTATAAAAAAATTAAGGGGTACGGTTTTTATTATATATTTTATATAATACGTAATTTATATTATCGATATCTTATATAAATATATTAGCAAATTAATTAAAAGTTTTAAAATATAATATTTTTAATTTTTTAAATTCTTTATCTTTATTTTATATAGTATGCTTTTTAAACGATAATATTATAACTGTTACGGCCAGCTAAATATAACATGATAGCTAGTTTATTGGCGCTATAAACGAAGATTTTAAGTTAAAGAAAAGAAGGAAGGAAAGGCAAAGTCGTAAAGTACGTAAAGATTTACAAATGTCCCGACTCTCTGTATAGCAGGTAGCTAGTTCGTGTAGCAACTGTCAGCCCTACGTAAACGGTTATTAGCCTTACGGTTTAATCCTGGTAGCTGCCGTTATATTACTCCTTCCTAAAAACTTATATACGATTAAAAAAAGTATGTAAGTTTTTATTAATTATAAATACCGTTTTTTCTTTATTAATCCGGTTTTTATTTTCGCGGCCTTATTATTATCGGGATAATTTTCGTTAATTTTGTCGGCCGTTATTATACGTATCCATTTTTATAAACGGACCGATAATTTAAATATTTTAAAATATTCCGTATAAAACCGTTTTATTATAATCGGTACGTTTTTAAAGTTAATTACAAAATATTATATTTTATCGGGATCGTAATTTTCTTATTTAACTTAATATTATAACTTTTTATAACGTTCGTTAAATCTTAATTATTCGATTTATTTTATTTCGAATTTTAATTTACCGTTAATTTTTTTAGATAACGGTAATATTTGAATTTATTAAAATAACGGATTATCGTCGGCTTTACGTAATCGATTGGCGTAAAATAAATTAATTATTTTATAATTTAACGGCAAATCGAAAACGAAATTATATTTATATTTTTTTATAATTTTAAAAGATTTTATTTATTATAAATTTAAACGAATAATCGGTATTTATGTTATAAAATCCTTTTTATAAAAAAAAACTTTATCGCCGATTTTAAAATTAATTAAATAATGTTTTTTATTAATTTATACTTTTTAACGTTTTTATATTTTTAACGTAATTTTTTTTATAAACGTTTAAATATTTTTAATTTATTTAATAATTATTAATACCCATTAAATTAATTCAGTTTTTATTTTTATTATATTTAAATTTAATAATAATAAATTTCGAATATTTTTATTTAATATAATTTTTAACGGGATTATATTAATTAACGAATATTATAATAAATTATAAGCGAAATTTAATGCCGGTATATATACGTTTTAATTATTTCGATATTTATTAATATAAAAACGTAAATGGTAATTTAATTTTTAATTTATAAATTCGATAATTTTTTAAATTTACGGATATAAAATATTTCCGTAATAATATCTTTTACCGGTAAATTTGTTTAATTTAATTAAAAATTAAAAAATAAATTATTTTATATTATTATTAATTTAAATAACGAATATTTTAAGAAAACGATATAAATATCGATAATATCGGTTAATTAAAGTTTCGGCGGTATTAATCTTTTTACTTAATAAGGTTTTTATAATTTTATTAAATTTATTAATAAATATTTATATATAGTTATAATTATAACGGTTTTTTGGCATATTTTTTCTATCGATAATAACGTAATCCCAAATATTATTCGGAATAAGAAAAAGATAAAAAAATTCCGGGGTTTTATTTCGAAATATTTTATGTCGATAATAATCGTAATAATTCCGAATATATTATCGGATATTTTATTTAAGCCGGAACTAAATATATTTCCGTATTAATATTTTAATTATTTTATTTTAATTAAGGTACGTAAATATTTTAAATATATAAGCTTTACGGATAAATACGGTACGGAAAAAGATATAACCGTTAATTATTTTTTCGGGTATTATTAATTTATTATCTTTTTTATTTAAATTTTATATTTCGTTTTCGTAACGGATAAAATTAATTAAATTAATATTTTATAAAATATTTTCGATTCGTACCTTAATTGGCATTTTGTTAATAGTAATAATAAAAAATTTTAATTATTTTGGCAGAATTAAAACTTAGTTTTTTTTCTTTTTTTTCTTTTTCGGGTTTTAATTATAAATAAATTTACCGTTTTTTATAATAAGGTATCCGCGGCGATATTTTTTTTATTAAGTTAATATTAAAAAGTAATATCGAAATTAAAAAAAAAGTTAATTTATTAAATCTGGCGTATAAAAAAAACGCGTTTATTTATAAAATATAATAAAATTTAATAATCGATAATAATAAAAACCTTTTATTTTTAAAGTTTAAGGTAATAATATTAAAAATTTGGATTATTATAAATAGCTTTCGGTTTTAAATAAAATACGCTTTTTTTGCTAGGGTTATAATTTTCGAAAAATATTTTACGGGTTTTTATTCGTTATTTTTATTATTATTACCAAATAATACCTTTAATTACGTTACGGGATACGTTTATCTCCATTTTAATCGGTCGGTTAGGTCGAAAAAAGGCCAAAATTAAAATTTCGTAAACGAACCGTTTTATTTTTTCGAAAACTTTTTTTTGTTTAAATTTTATTACGAAAAAGGTATCTTTTTTTAATAAACGGTTTAATAATTCTGTTATGCCGTTTTTATGGTAACAAAATATTCGTACGTAATTATAAAATTTTATAAATAAATGGATTACGGTACGGTTATTAAAATCCTCGAATTTTATTTTTAAATTGCCTTAATTTTAATTAAATCCATAAAAATATTTACGTTTATTTTTATAATAATACCGAAATAATTTATTTTTTTAACGTTTAACCGGAACTTTTTACTATCTTTTTAAAGGTTAATTTTATATAATCAATAAATAATTTTTTCGTAATATTTTTAATATTTTTTTTAAGGCCGGAATAAATTAGTACGTCGTCGCCGTAAACGTTTACATAATAATCGAAAAGTTTATATAATTAAACATTAATAAATAATTATTATTAAATAAGGCTTATTTTAAGTTTAAATAAAAGTATTTTTTATTAAAACGTTTTTTAACGGATTTTATATATTATTAAATATTCCGATTTAATAACGATACGAAATTTATAAAACGTTTAAATAATATCGATTTTAATAAAACGTTTCACGTTTCGATAATTAAATATAATACCGTTAAGTAAAAAAATTAGAATAAAGTAATTTTTTAAATGTTAATTTTTTTAACGGTAATTAATACAAAATTAACGTTTTAACAAATAAAATTTTAAAGTAAATAAAATTAAAGTAACATTTTTTCGTATATATAATTCGATAAAGTCTATCTTTAATAATTTTTTTTTTTCTAATAAGAAATATTAAATAAACGTTTTATAAATAAGGGGTCTAAACGCGGGTATCAGTCGGTCAAATTCCAAAATTACGTTATAGCCAGGTCGGAAATCTAAAAAAATGTTAGCTTCTTTTTTTTAAAAAAATCCTTCCAGATAGGCGAAAGGTTCTGGTAAAAACTCCCGGACTCGTTTTACGTGCTCCAGATCCTTATTTTCGAGAAAAGGGATCCTTTAGCCGTTATATATCTTTTATTTTTGCAAAATGGCTACCGTTATAACGTTCAACTCTTTATTTTTAAAAGGAATAACCTTTTAAGGTAACGGGCATTTACTTCATTATTTCGTACGAAAGTTAATCTCTAATCTATTTGTCAGCAAAACGACAACTGCGTTATCTTTAACGATTTTCATCGCGGAAATAATCGGCTTAATATCGCATATATCCGGTACGTCTTTTTTATCTAATATATCTAACGAAATAATAAAAACGGATACGGATATTAACGTAAGGTTATTTTCAAATTTTCTCCATAAACGTCGAAGGATTTGGTATTACTTATCGGCTTTTTCTATAACGCGGTCGCGTCGGTTAACGTCTTTTTAAACCTTAAGGTCAACGTACCCGTTTAGCAAATATCAAGCTGGAAATTTAATTACTGATAAAAACTTAACCAAAGCTAAAAAGTTATCGGGCTAGATAATATTTTTATTCTTGCAATCTAATAATAAACTATATTCTTCCATCCAATTAAAACCGATAAAAATATCGTATCTAATATCCGTAATTTGGAAAACTTGATTAAGAAAACGTTATTCGTTAATTTCAAGTATTGCAATTATTTAAGCTTTTACTTGGCTAACGGGTTACTTCCGGTAATCCTATAATTAAATTAATTTTTTTAACCGGATAATACGAATTTGTAATCGCTTTTTCGTTTATTTAACGAAAAAAGGGTTAACGAAAAGTCGGATTTATGTTCCGGTATTACAAAAAGCGATAATACGTAAGCCAATCCTATTTACTTAAATTTGCGTAATTTTAATAAAACTTTATATTTTTTAAGGTTACTTACTTCCGTTATTATTAATATAAAGAAAATTATCAAAAAGTTTTTTAACGGTTTTACTTTTTTTCCGATTGGTCGAAACTGGAATTAAACGAATTATTTATTATCTTTACCGTAACGACCTTTTTCTTATCGGGGTAATCGCCAGCCTTATATCCCGTCTTACTATAATTAAAGCATATACCGGCCTTTTAATAAACCTTTTTCTTAACCTTTAATAAAGGCTTACCGGTATTACCCGAAATTTTTAATTTACCGGAATTATTACTTAAACGAAATTTCTTATTTTTATCTTTCGGTTTATCAAGGTCGTATAATCGGAACTTACGCTTTTATTAATGCTTTTTATAAATAAGCTGGTTATTATAAACAATTATAATAACGTAATTATAAAACTTTTCGTAAATAACGTCGAAATTACGGTTATTTTTAAAAAAACGTAAATCGAAATTTAAGGAAATATATTCCTATAAAACTTGCTTTTATTCGTCCTCGATAATTTTGGCCTTTTAAATAAAAACGTTAAATTCAAAAATAAAATCGTAAATATCTTAATCTTTACCGGGCTTAAAGGTAAAAATCCGAAAAATCTTTTTAATAACGGAAACTTGGTTCGGGTTATAATACGATAATTCCAGCACCTAAATTATTTCGGCTACGCAAAAAAAAAATCACGTAATCGATCGGTAACGGATCTTAATTACCTATTCGGCCTTTCCTTTTAAAAGGTTTATTAAATAAACTATACAAATCTTTTCGTTTTAAAAGGTCGGTTTATTTATTTCGAACTTATCCGTAACCTTATAAACCTAAACGTCAAATTTAATTTTATTACCGTTAAACTTAACTAAATCGTTAACGTAAACTTTTTCCTTTCGGTTATAATTAAAATTTACGCTATTAACTCCCGTAAACTTACAAAAAGCGGGCCATATTGCCATATTAATAAAGCAAAACGTATTAATATTACCGAAAACGTTATTAATTATGTTTTTTCGGCAAAGGCGGTCGGTATCGTCGGAAGGAATAAGGGAATAATAACTTTATTTAGCCTAAAAACGAACAATTTCGTTACAAAATCTTTAAAATTCTCTCTAAATATCTTAATTATTATCAGCCATCTCGTTAATTAATTACTTATCGGGGTCGGTTTCTAAATAGTTATAATCTTAATTTTAATAATTTTGGTTTTGGTTTAATAAACCCTTTATTTTTACGGATTCGGTCTTATTTTATGGTACGTTATTTTCCGCACTTTAATCTGGATCTTAAAAAGGCATTTCGTTTTTTACCTTTTTAATTTTACCTTTAATTAATTTAAGTTGCTTTAAACGTTAACTAATTAATAAGTAATCTTTTCTAACGGGTATTTAATCTTAATACTGGTTAATTTAGATCTTAATTTTAAGTCTAATTTAAAACGTATTATTTTTCGTCGTTACGTATCGACATAAAAAAGGTATAGTACCTTTTTTATTAATCGCTAAGCCAGCAAGGAAAAAAATAAGCTTAAAATAATGTTACGGCCAGCAAAATATAACATAATAACTAATTTATTAACGCTATGAACGAAGATTCTAAGCTGAAAAAAAAAGGAAAAAAAGGCAGAATCGCAAAGTGCGTAAAGATCTACAAATATCCCTACTCTCTGTATAGCAGGTGGCTAGTTCGTATAGCAGCTATCAGCCCCACGTAAACGGTTGCCAGCCTCACGGTTTGATCCTGGTGGCTGCCGTCACAATAACTAATATTGGGCTAATTAAAATATATAGGTATAATTAAAATAATATATAATAATTAAAGGTCATAATAATAATAAATAAAGGTAATATATAATATGCACGTATATATAAAAATAAATATATTTATATTTAAATATAAATATATAAAATTATAAATAAATTATAAATATCGAATTATATAAATATAAAAATTCGTTAAAAATAATACCGAATTATATACGTAATTAATTAAATATATATAAAGTTAATATATTAAATTTTGATATAAAAAACGTATATATCGAAAAGATTCCTAATAATTTTATCCGATATAATATAAAAAGAAATATAATTATCTGTATATTTTTTTAATTAATTCTGTAATTATTTTTATATTTATACTTCTTTTATAACTTTTTTTCTATAAATTATACCAACTTTGTTTTCCCGATTATATCTATTTTTAAAACTTAATAAATATTTAAATATATGTATAATTTTTTCCGTCGTTTTAATAAATATGATTATAAATTTTTACAAATTATTAAACTTATATAATACTTAAAGTTTTCGTAAAAATATAAACCTAGGTAAATTTATTAACTTTATAAAAAAGTTATCCATTAAAAAATAATCCGGACCAGGTAATAAGTTATTAGGTTTTAATAATATTAAGCCCGTCGATCGTAGGGTTAAGCAAAATATACGTAAATTCGAACATATTTTTGCTTAATGTTATAAAGTTTTACCTATATTAAATACGATTATATTTTTTAAACCTATAATTTATTATATCGATATAACTTTAATTATTAATTAAGCTATTAAGCTTTTATATAACTTTAATAATATCCGTAAGTTTTAAAATTTAATATATTACCGGATATATATTTATGAATTGATTTTTTTTAATATAAATTTCGTAATGTAATATTTATTTAAAATATTTTATTATTTAAAATACCGGTTATAAATAATTTATAACTTTTTAAACTTTAATTTTTTTTAATATATATTACCGTAAATCGAAATAATAAAAAGTTTAATACTTAACTTAATTTTAAATATTATTAAATAAATAACCGATAACCGTTAATTAATGTCGGTTATATTTTTATCTTTTAAAAGATTTTAATTTTATAATATTATTTCGGAATTTTTATTAACGGCTTCGATTATTTTAGTAAGTTTGCGTATTATTAACCGGCTTTTTAAGTCATTTTTAAACATTAAAATATAACGTTTTTTTAACCTTGAAATTAGGTATTAACGGAAATTAATTTAATTTTAAAACGACTAAAATATTATATATTACGTAACGTTTAAATATATTAAAGTAAATATTCTTTTATTTTTATGATATTTTTAACGAATTTATATTAATTAATTTAAAATAGTTAAGATTATATTTATTAACTTGGTTAACGGTCCAGTTATTAATCGGTATATACGATAACGAATTAAACGCGAAAATTTTTAGAAAGTTACAAATGCTTAATTTAATATAATTGTTATATTTTAAAATAAAATAAGAAGTTACCATTTTATTTTATATTTATTAAAATATTTCGGGCCGGATTTATAGATTTTTTTATATTTTTATTTATTAAAACTTTCGGTATATTATCAACTTATTTATTTAAATTTTTAAAATATTTAATATTATTCGGTACAAATTATATAAATAACGATATAAAATATTAAAGTAATTCGATTAATATAATATATATTTATTTTTTATATATTAATTAATTTCCGAATTTTATAAAAATTTTATTAATAATTACGTTGGATTTATTGAAAATTATAATTATATTTTTTTAAAATAATTGGTTCGAAAATTTTAAAGTAAATTATAAATAGTTATTATAAATTAAAAAAAAATGTTTGTAACGATATTTATTCATTATAAAAATATTCGATAAAAATTAATTTTGGAATAAAATTAAAAAATATATTTCGGATTTTTAATATTGGACGAATATAATTAAACGTATTAATTATAAATAAGGTATAATAAGTATTATATAAAATAATAATAAATAAGGTAATAATAAAACGTAATAAGGTTCGGTATTTTAATTTTTTATAATTAATTGTATTAATTTTTCTTCCTTTTTTAATCCGTTCGTTTTCGGTATATTATTATCCTTTACGATTACGTAATTTTTAAATTAATTATTAGGCATTTATATTTTAATATTTATTCTTATTAATTTTAAAATTTTAAGTTCCTAGGTTTTTAATAATTTAATATTTTATTGTTAAATTAATCGGTAAAAGATTTTATTTAATCGTATTTTTATAAATTAATCGGTTTTTAATATTCTTTTTTATTTTTTATAAATTATTTTAATTTATTAATAAAAAAGGATTTTTATAATTTTGTTTTATTAAACTTTTTTAAATAATAAATATTTAGATTAATAATATTATTAATTAAGTAAAGGCTAATTTAATAATATTTAAATTTTATATTTTGAAATATATTTATATATTAAGGCGTATTATATAATAATATTAAGTTATTTATTTTTTTAATTTATTAATTTTATAACTTTATAACGTTAATTAATAGTAACTTTAATAATTTTAATTACGTATTTAACTTTCTTTTTTAAAAACCGAATTTTTTTAATAATTAAATTTTTTCTTAAGGTATTAAAATTTTGTATTAAGATTTTCTCTATTAACAAAATTATTTTGATTGGTAAAAGCGCTTTTTATCCGTATAACAGTTTATACGGATTTAGGCCGTAATTTCTTATTATGGTATTATCGGCGAAAACTATTTTAGGCAGGAATTTAACCTGTTTTTTGCCGGTATTATTTATTGTTTTTATTAAGCCTTTAACGATTGAACCGTATTTTTTTAACCAGGCCTTATCATTAGGTAATATACGTATTTTTAACTTTTCGTTAAATTTTAAATATATTATAGGTTTTAATTATTTCGCCTTTATGTTTAAATTTATTATTTATTTTAATTTTAGTCGAAATATTATATTAATAAAAAATATATTTATTTAAAATCTTTTTAATTATTTTTAATATAATAAAATATAAAATTTTAATTTTTAAATAATTAAAAAATTTATATTTTGTTTTAATTGTAACTTTATAACCGTTATTATTTAATATAAATTAAATATCGATTATTTAAATAATAATTATATTAATAAGTTATAAAAAATTATAATTTTTTTCGAATCGTTAATTAATTACCTTTTAATATTTTATATATACCCGTATTATTTTCCGAATATCGCTAAATAATTTTTTTTAATAATAAAAAATTGCTATACAATAATAAATTAAATTTCTATTTTTATAATTATAATTTTTATAATATTATTTAATTACTGTAAATTATTTTCGTTTAATATCGATAATTTTACGGCTGCCCTATAATTTATTTGCTTTATATTATAAAATACCATTTTAAATAAAATAATTTAACGTTTCGGTTTTAAAAACGGTTTTTTTTATATTAAAGTTTTACGTAATCGATCGGAAAAATTTATTATCGTATGGAATTTAACGTACTGTTGTAATCTTTTAAAATAATTTTTAATAAAAGATTTTTGTTTATCTGTTTTAATAAAAATTAAGGTTATACCGGTTAAAATAAAATAAAATTAAATAATATTTAATTAAATATTAATAAAATTATTCATTTTATTTATTTATTATTTAACGTATTAAAAGTTTAAAACGGGTTTTAAAATAGATTATCGGTAATTAAAACTTTTTATTAAAAATATATTTAATTCTAAAATTAAATACTTTTATTTAGGGAATTTAATAAGTAAATATAATTTTAAGTAAAAAGTTTAAGGAATTATTAATTTAAATTATTAATATTTTAACGTTAATTTTTAATATAAACCGGGTTCCGTAAATATAATTTCGAAATGTTTTTAAGATTTTAAAAATAATTTAATATTATAATTTATTAATATCGTAATTTAATTTAACGCTTCTTTAAGTACGATTTTTAAAATATATAAAATATTCGATATTATTAATTATTTAATTAAAAATATTATTAAAACTTTTTTTGTTCGTATTTATTTTTATAACAATTTTATTTATAATAAAATTAAAATAATAATAATAATATTTTATATACCCTTTATAATATAATTTTAATTAAGTTTTTAAACGAAAAATTAATTTTTCCAAAATAAATATATAAAGGGTTCGGTTTTAATAATAAAATATATAATAAAAATCTGGTAATAAATAACGATACTTAAAAAAACTTTAATTTCCGAAACGTTTTTATATAACGGAATTTTCAGGATCTTTTTTACCTTAATTATATCCGGTCGCTGTTTATTCGTTCCGTAAAAAAATCCGATTATAACGGTTATTTTTTAATATTATTAAGAATCTTTTATATTAATTAATATATTTGCAAATTTATAATTAATAAAGGTTTTATTTATATTAATGATATGTTTTTATATAAATTACTGAATTTTGAAAAAGATTTTTTTATCCTTATATTTTGTTTTTAAATTTTTAATACCGACGTTATTAATAAATAACCGGGTAATATCGGGTATTAAATTATTAAAGATCCTTCTTATTATGCGGCAAAAATAAGCTATAAAGTTAGTAAACTTTATAAATATATTAATATATTTAAAAAGTTTTAAAAATATCGAAAAAATAATAAAATCTTTATTAATATAGGTTAATATAACCTAATTATAACCGGAAGAAAAGTTTAATAAAATCATTAATAGATATATAACAAAATTTATAAAAACATTATCGCAATTTTTTAGCATAAAGGTATTTCGTAAAATAATAACGTTTAATTTAATAATAAAATTAATTAATTATAAATTTTTTTTTCATAAAAAATTAAGCATTTTTATACGTAATATAAAATTATTTGAATATCTTTCGCTAAATACGTATTTATAACATATTAATTAACTTAATTTTAAGGTTAATAAATATTATTATGTCTTTAATTTATTATGCTTTATAAAAAATTATTCGGATTTTATAATTTGATATAATATTCGATTTCATTTTGTTATAATTTTATTTATTTTAAATTAAAGCAACCTTTTTACGAAAAAGAATTTTTTAAATAAGGCCTTTTTAATATAATTAATCTTATTACTAAATTAATTAAAAATAACTTTAATTCTTTCCTTAATAATTCAAATATTTTATAATATAGTAATAAACCTAAAAAATAAAGTAATTAATAATAATGTCCCACACTACTGAACGTAATACATTAATAAGCGCAACACTTTTTGGTACTCTGCAATAACAAATTCAAATAACTTAACAATAACATATCGTATTAATTTAAATTAATCGGATTCTTTTTCGCTAAATGTATTTACAACTTTTATATAAGTACGCGTATTATGTCCAGGCTTGCCGTAGACGCCATATTTCCGTTTCTTGGTTTTAATTTTTTTGTAACGATTTCTTTTAGCTGTTATTAATTATATTTTTTTATTACCTGTTTTTTTTTTAAGTTAAAAGAGTTTGTTTTTTTTATATAGTAAATGTTCCTTTTTTTTGAAGATGTTTACTTTTGGTTTTGTGACGTTTGTTTAAAATATAGTTTGTTTCGCGTAATTGGATAGTTTTTTTTGTAAAAGAATATTTTCGTATTGAAGTAATAAGCTACTTTTGGTTAAAAGATTTATTGATTTAGTTGTTTTTGTTAACGAATTATTTTAATGGTTTTAATTTTTTTTTTTGTAAATAACGTTTTTGCTTTGTTATTTTTTTAATATTTGTAGGGGTTTTTGCGGGCGGGAAACGAATAGAACCGGTAGAGTTTAACGGGGAAATAGTTGGCGTAGGTATAATTAAAGGAATTTTTAATTCGGAAAGAACGTTATTAGGATTAAATGAAATAAAACCAGCTTTTGTAAATCCAGATTTGATATTTTCGGAAGTTATGGCAGCTTGGAACGTATCGTAAAAACCGGCGAGAAATCTTTTTTTTAGTAATATGGATATGATAACGTCGTATTAGGTTTTCGATATATAACGAATAAACGCGTTTTAAAATAGAAAAATAAGATACGTTAAAAAGTTAAAGCCGATGCGAAAAATGTGTAGGTATATAAAATATAATAATGTCGTAATTTTGCGTAATATTATTCGAATTTTATCGAATAATGGTTTTCGTGGCCGTCGAGGATAAGGAAACGTTTCGAATTTTTCGTACGTATCCGAGTATGTTTGTTAAAATCCTGAATTTATTTTAAACCTAATTTATTTGTTATCTAGTTATTATTATTTAATGTGACTTTTTAATTAGCTGTTGGTAATGGATTATTGCGGTACCAGAACTTTAAGTGATTTTTTTTGTTATAATAATAAATGGCGGTATAGCCTAACTTTAAGAATTAATAGTTTGGATAATTATAACCTATTTTCTATTTTTTTATTGTATTTATTTAGGTTTTTTACTTTTTTAGTATTGGTAATTATTATACCCGTTATTATAAGAAACTTTATTAAAAATTTAGTTTTGTTAAAGTTGTATAAATCTTTTTTTATAATACCGTATTTTGTAATAATAACCCGAATAAATTCGAATTATTTGCGAAATATTTTTGGATTTTTGGATAAGATCCGTTAATAATTGATTTTCCTATTTAGATACGTTTGAAGTTTTCTTTACCGTTTAATAAATTTCGACGTCCAGTTAATTTTAACGCGTTTTATAATCCGTTAAGTAAGTAATAAATTTGCTATATTTTTAATATGTTAAAGCCGAATAGGAAAAGTTTGCGTATTTAGGTTAAGAATTCGGTCGATAATCAATTCTTTTCGGTTAGCGTTAATTTTTGTCACGGAGAGGTAATATCGGTTCGGACCCGTTTATCGGTAAAACGGTATGCTAAGGTAAAAGATGAAACTTTATAAATAGAACTAACGTCCTATATTATTGAGCGCAATATACTAATAAACGTAACACTTTTTGGTATTCTGCAATAACAAATTCAAATAACTTAATAATATATCGCATTGATTCAAATTAATCGGATTTTTTTTGGCTAGATATATCTATAACTTTTATATAAATATACGTATTATATCCAGGCTTGCAGTAAACGCCACATTTCCGTTTTTTGGTTTTAACCCTTTTATAACGATCCTTTTCAACTGCTATTAACTACATTTTTTTACTACCCTCTTTTTTTTATGCGAGAAAATTATATTCTTTTTATATAGTAAATATTTTTTTCTTTTTAAAGACGTTTGTTTTTAATTTTATAATATTTATTTAAAATATGGTTCGTTTCGCGTAATTAAGCAGCTTTTTTCCGTAAAAAAATATTTTCGTACAAAAATAATAGGTTACTTTTAATTAAAAGATTAACCGATTTAATTATTTTTATTAACGAATTACCTTAATAACTTTTAATTTTTTTTTTATAAATAATATTTTTATTTTGTCATTTTCTTAATATTTTTAGGGGTTTTTGCGGGCAGGAAACGAATAAAACCGGCAAAGGTTAACGGGGAAAAAGTTGGCGTAAGTATAATTTAAAAAATCTTTAATTTGGAAAAAACGTTATTAACATTAAATAAAATAATACCAACTTTTACGAATTTAGATTTAATATTTTCGGAAATTATAGCAGTTTAAAACGCGTTATAAAAGCCTGCAAGAAAATCTTTTTTAACAATATGGGTATAATAACGTCCTATTAAGTTTTCAATATATAACGAATAAGCGCATTTTAAAATAAAAAAAATAAAATACATTAAAAGGTTAAAGCCGATACGAAAAATACGTAAGTATGCAAAGTATAATAATATCGTAATTTGCGTAATATCTTTCGAATTTTATCGAATAATAATTTTCGTAACCGTTAAGGATAAGGAAACGTTTCAAACCTTTCGTACGCGTTCGAATATATTTATTAAAATATTAAATCCATTTTAAACTTAATTTATTTATTATTTACCTATTATTATTTAATATAATTTTTTAATTAATTATTAATAATAAATTATTACGGTACCAAAACTTTAAGTAATTTTCTTTTGTTATAATAATAAATAACGCTATAACCTAACTTTAAAAATTAATATTTTAAATAATTATAACTTATTTTTTATTTCCTTATTACGTTTATTTAAATTTTTTACGTTTTTCGGTATTAATAATTATTATACCCGTTATTATAAAAAACTTTATTAAAAATTTAGTTTTATCGAAATTATAAATATCCTTTTTTATAACATTATATTTTATAATAATAACCCGAATAAATTCGAATTATTTACAAAATATTTCTAGATTCTTAGATCAAATCCGTTAATAATTAATCTTTTGATTTAAATACATTTAAAAAAATTTTTGCCGTTTAATAAATTTTAACACTTAATTAATTTTAACGCGTTTTATAACGCGTTAAGTAAGTAATAAATTCGCCATATTTTTAATATATTAAAGCCGGATAAGAAACGTTTATATATTTAAATTAAAAATTCGGTCGATAATTAATTTTTTTTCGGTCGGCGTTAATTTTTATAAAGGAAAAGTAATATCGGTTCGGACGCGTTTACCGGTAAAACGGTATGCTAAGGTAAAAAATAAGACTTTATAAATAAAACCAAGCTTTTTGTAATTAAGTTTCGGGTTTCGTTTTTTAACCTAAATAGCTAGGTTTATTTTCGCTTTTTTTATAAGGCGTTCCATAATATTGGCGTTAAAAAATGAGCGATTGAAGATAGGTAGTTGGAATAGCCAAAAAAATGTTGCGCTTATTAGTATGTTACGCCCATTAGTATGGCACGTTAAGCCTTTTATAACTAAGTTTCGGGTCTCGTTTTTTAGCCTAAATAGTTAGGTTTATTTTCGCTTTTTTTTGTAAGGCGTTTCATAATGTTGGCGTTAAAAAATGGACGATTAAAGATAGGTAATTAAGATAGCCAAAACGGTGTTGCGCTTATTGATATGTTGCGCTTACTGGTTTGGCACGTTATACCAAATTTATTAGGTTTTTTTTCGTTTTAATTAATAATTTCCTAAATTTTTTTAAATTTTTTAATTTTTTAATCCGGATTTTCGGATAGTATTAATCCGTTTGGTGGCATATTATTAACTAAAATTACTTTTCTTTATTTTGGCTTATATATCGTATTAATTTATATAGTCCAATTATTATTAATCTTTTATTATATTTTATTTCATAATATTTTATATAAGATATATATTAATTTTTTTTTATTAAATTAATTAAAAATAATATTTTCGGGTTTTAATTTAATATTTATAACTTTTTAAATCATTTTAAAGTTTTAATTAATATACATATTATTAATCGAAAAAACGTAAAAGTTTATAACGTATTCGTTTTTATTTTTGCTTATAAATTTGCTTTCGTTAATAAAATGATTTATTATTTTACCGGCTGCTTTTTTTAAAGCTTTTTATTAATACGTATATTACGCGTAATTCTTTAAATAAAAATTAAAGGAATAATAATTTTTAACGAACCAAACTTTAGAAATCTTTTTTTTATTCGGATTTATATTTAACGTTATTTTTGATTTGGCCATAAAGTTAAATTTTAATATTAATAATTACGTAACGTAATAATTATTATTGATAAATAAAAAAATAATAATTAATCGGTTAGCTAGCTAAACGAATGCCTTAATAATGCCTTTGAACGGATTTCTTTTTTAAAAAATTAAAGGTTATAAATAATATACGCATTTATCGCAAAATTAATTTATATCGCTTAACGTATAACGTAACGATAATGTTAAATTCAGTTCCGGTATCGATAACTTTATTAATTAAATTTTTGCTACCTTTATAACTTATTTTAATTATTAATTTAAACAATAAGATAATATATTTAATTAGGGTATATTATTAAACCGACAAAGTTTTGGCTTCTTTTTAACTTTTTATTTTATAACCGATAATTATAATAAAAATTTCAAAAGGTTTTTTTATTTTTAAAATTTTTAATTTTCGCATTTTAATTTCGGTTATTCTAATCGCTTTTATATTTTTGTAACTAAATACTTTCAAAATTTTAATAACTATAAAGTTTTTAAAAGTTTTTCCGAAATCTGGATAAATTTCGATTAATTCGGACCAAATAATTTTAAACTTTTTTTAAAACTCCTTTCAGATTTTTTTTTAAAAAATTTTAATTATATACTTATCGATTAAACCTTTCTAAATAAAGGTATTATCCGTTTAAATAATATCGTCTATTTAAAAGGTATTAATATTTATCCGAAATATATTATTTATTTAAATTCTAACCTTTACATTATAAAATAGAAATCCTTTAAATATCAAATTATTAACATTAATTTCGTATTTAATTTTATTCCTTTTTAAATTTTCAAGTTTATTCTCCTTATTTTTGGATTATTTAACCATTATAACATTAATAAATATTACTAATTAATTAACATTATTAATTTCTAAAATTCGAACCTTTTCCAAATAATAAATATTTTTACTTTCGACGGGGTTGCTTTATAATTATTTACGTAAAGGTACCTTTTTATAAAACGGTTTTCCTTTATAATTAACAAAATAAATTATATTAATTTTCGTTATTTTGGTCTAATTGATATTGGGTTTTTATTAATCTAATTATAAAATCGTAATATATTTTTAAAGTTTAATTATACTGGTAATGTCCTGATCGGGATTAATTAATTAATTATTAACGCCCCGGAAAATATCGTTTTACAAATTAAAATACCGTATTTTTTCTTTAAATCGAGCAGAAAAAACTAATAAACCATAAATTTATTTTAAAATCTTTTTCCAAATTAAGATTTATTATTTAATTATTTAACTTTTTAAAACTTAAAAAAACTAAATAATACCTAAAATAACCTTATCCTTTAAAGTTTTTAAAAAAATAACATAACCGTTATCGGCAAATAAAATTAATTTTATAATTTGCATATTAATAAATAAGTAACATTTTTTCATATTATATTCAAACTTTTAACAAAATTAACAAATACCTTAATCAAAATTATTGAAGCGTTTATTATAACCTTAATAACCGTTTTAATAACCTTTTCGACCTTAATATTTACCTTATTTACGGTAAAAACTTAATTAACTAAATTTATTAAATTAAAAATTAATTATATTAATTGATAAATTAATACCATAATTATATATCCAAGGTAGCTTTTATTTTAACGGAACGTAATATTATAATATCTGGAAAACTTTTTAATTCCTTTTTTTTTAAAAAAAGCTTCGAAATTCTGGATTTATCGGGCTTAATTAATTTTTAACTTTTATAACGCGTTCGTAATTTCCAATACTTAATTAATCTAATTTAATAATAATCATCGTAAACAGGAACTTTTTTATCGTTATTATTTAAACTGCTAAGTCGAATAAAACCGATTTTTATTGTTTTATTTGATATCGAAACGGACGTTTTTATATTATTATTTACGTTCTTTATATTTAAAAAATATAACTTTATTTATAATTCAACTTTTAATTAATATAAAAACCTTACTATAAATTATTATATATAAATTCTTAAGTTATATATTTAAATTATTAATAATGTTTTCGAAATAACCGGTTAATAATTTTTTAACAAACTTTTAATAAATTCGTTTTTATTAATAAATTATTTTTTTTATTTAACTTTTTCCAAAACGTTTTTTACTTTAACGGAATATTTTAAATAATAATCGTAAACTTAATTAAAATTATTCCGTTAAATTTATTTAATTAAAATCTTTAATCGATTTTAAGTAATCGGAATTTATTTTAAATCCTGTAAAATAAAAATTTTCAACCCGATTTTAATTACGTTATTTTATTTAGTTACTTTATTAATAATTACTTTAATTCGATTTTTTATATTAATACTATCAGTTTAAAATAATAATTCGGTAAATATTTTAAATTCCGTAAACTTATATATTTTATATAATCAAATAATCTCTTTAATTTAATCGGCAACTTCGGTTTCTAAAAAACGAAAGTCTAGATAAATTAACAAATTTGGAAAAACCATAAAAAACGAAAACCTATTTATAATAAATATAGGGAAACCGTATTCGACCTAATTAACCTATTTAAAAAATATAACGTCCGGTATAAATATTATAAGTTCTATAAAGCACTTTAAAAATTCTAAATTAATATATTTTTTTATTTTAATAATATATTAATAACGATTTCAAAAAACATTTAAGTAATCGTATTTTTAATTAGCCTTAAAAATTTAATTAAATTATTATTATTTCAGAATTTAACTTTATTAAACTTATTATCGTAAAAAACTTTTATTAATCGATATTAAACGGTCGTATTTAGAATAAAATTTTAATCTTTCGTAAAATTAAAAAAATTTAATATTAAAATAATCCATTTTATAATTAAACTTAAATAATAATTTCAAAAAATTTCGATAAAGCTTTAAAAAACTTATTAAAATTTATTTTAAATTAATTAATATTATTAATCCTTAAATTATTTAAATTATAAAATATTATTTTTACGGAAATATATTTAGGCATAAAATAAATAATTATTCATAATAATTATTTTAAATACATTTTTTTATCGGACCTAAAAAGTAAATAATCTTTTTTTTATTAATTATTTAAATAACTTTATTTTAATTAATATTACGTTATTAATTATTTAATCGTATTTTCTTTAACTTATTAATTAATATATCCATTATTAACTTAAACGTTATAATATTTAAATTTAATAAAAAAGAGTAAATCCTAAATAATACCGATTAATAATAACTGAATAAAATATTATCCGATTAACGTTAAAAAAGACCAAAATATATTACGTAACGTTCCTTTTTTAATTCCTATATCGTATTAAGGAACGTTAATATTTTTTCGGTATTTCTTTTTTATATATAAAATAAATAACTTTATAATTTTAATTTTTTTTTTCGTATTTATTATTTTATTTATATCGTTAATTTTATTGTCGTTATATTTACCTTAATTAATTCAAATTTTAATAATTACGTTATTAATAACGTAATTTTAATTTTTTAACCTTTATTAAATAAATTTTATAATTTATTTTATTACGTAATTTTCTTATTAATTATTATGTTCGTTATTATAAAAAGTTTTATTAAAAATTTAATTTTATCGAAATTATAAATATTCTTTCTTTACGATATCGTATTTTGCGATTATAATCCGAATAAATTCGAATTATTTACGAAATATTTTTCGATTTTCGAATAAAACGTATTAATAATTAATTTCCCGATTTAAACGTATTTAAATTTTTTATTACCGTTTAACAAAGTTTAACCTTTATTTAATTTTAATTTATTCTAAAATCCATTAAATAAATAATATATTAGCTATATTTTTAACGTATTAAAGCCGGATAGGAAACGTTTACGGATCGAGGTTAAGGATACGGTCGATAATAAATGTTTTTGGTCGGCGTTAATTTTCGTAAATTAAGTACGGTATTAAATCGGGTAAGTTTGTTATTATATCAGGATTTTAAAGTAAAAGGTATAACCGTATATATAAAACCAAGTTTAATATAAAGAAGTTTATGATTTTTTTTTTTTTTTTTTGCTTAAATAGCTAAAATTATTTTAGCTTTTTTATAAACCGCTTTATAAAGGTGGTATTAAAAAATAAATAATTAAAGTAAAATAATAAAAAAGTTAAAAAAGCCGCCCAACTTGCTTATTTGCGAACCTCGCTTATTTAAGACGTTACGGGTAACATATTAATTTAATAAATTAATGAAAACTTAATTACGAAAACATTTTAAATGTTTTAAAAAATAATTAAAATTAATAAATATTATAAAAGCTATTAATAATAATTGTTTATATACTTTAATAGCTATAATAGTACTTGTATTAATAACGTTCGTAATTATTTATAATAGTTTTTAAGATTAGAATAAATTTAAAACCGAATTTAAGGTTAAAATCAAAGGATATAATTTCTGATATTATATCGACCTTAATTAAAACTTTTCATAGCTTATTAAACTTACGCCGCCCGTTATATCCTTTTATTTAAAAAAATAATTTCGTTAATTAACTTAAATAATTAATTCATTTTCCGAAAAAATTATTCAAGTTAAAAAAGTTAATTCAATAAGTTATTCGATAAATGGTTTCGAGATAACGACTAGAGGTAAATAAGCTTATAATTAAAACTTTATAACTTTTTTTATAATTAAAAATAGAAAACCTTCTAAAGAAATTGTAATATGTTTATAAAATAAGTTTTAAATAACGTTTTTTTATTAATTAAGCAAACTTATTTAAAATTAAGTAACAATTTTAAAAGGTAATACGTTAAATTGCAATAAGCCAGAAAAGTTCATAATAATTATTTACTTATAAATATTGGACGTAAATACGGAAAACGATTAAAGCAAGTTCAGAAAATTATAAAAAAGTTTAATAAATAAATAACGAAAGAATAAGAAATTATAACGAAAAGTTAGCGTTACGAAGTTCCCGAAATAATTATGTTAATTATCTAAATAAATTAATTACGTATAATAATAGTACTAATTTTATTTAATTAATTAAATTTATATTTTTTTAAAAGAATATTAAAAACGGAACGATTAATTATTTCAAGGTGATAATTAACTTTTTAAATTATTAGAGTATAATAAAATTTATAATAGTTAGTAAGAAATATTAAGGCGGCGATTTTAACTTTTTAAATTAGAAAAATCTTAAGTAAAAAAGTATTTAAAATATTAATAAAGATATCAATACTTTATTACGTAATAAGATTTTTTTAAAAAAGGTTAACATAAAGTAATAATAAAGGTTTCCGAATAAGTTAAAATAATAATAAATAAAAACGTTAAAAATTAGATATATAAAATATACGTTATAAAATTTATTTAAACATTTATTATAAATTATTTTAATATTTTTATATATTTTAAAAAAGGTTTTAAAAAGTTTTCGTTTTAATTAAACCATAATAATATTAATTTAAAAGCGTATTATTATCGATTAATTCTTAAAAGAAAAAATTAACTAATTATTAAAAATTTAAATAAATTAATTATTTAAAAAACAAATTATTTTTTAAAAAAAAAATAAAACAAATTTTAACGTACTTTTTAATCTTTAATTAATGTAATATAATAAACGTTACGTTTTGTTTTTTTAAAAATTTAATTATTTCAAATTTAAGGTTTACGATATATATTTTTAACTTAATTAATAGGGCTTTAAATTATAAAATAACCATTTAAATTAACGGAATATACGTAAAAGAAAATTCGTTTTAATTAAAAGATATAAAAAAGTGAATATATTATTTTAAAGCTTTATAAGCCCGAAAGTATTACGTTTATATAACCTAACTTCTTACGAAAGTTTCGTATATAATTTGGTATTTTTCCAATAATTCTAGAGAAAAAAGTATTAATAAAATAACCGAAAAATAATAATTTTATTCGAAATATGTTTAATTAAATAATTATTATATTAATAAATACATTTAATTGATTAATTATCGAAACGATTAACGTAATAATATTTTATATAATTTTAGTTATTTATAAATCAAACGTTAATTTATATATAACGAAATTATTACGAATTAGTAACGGTATAGTATAGTACTTAAAATTAGGATATTTAAAGCTTAAAATAATTATTAAATTATAATTTTATATAAAAGGAATCCGTTTAAAAGTTTTTATAACGGTCGAATATTAAGTATGTAATAAAGTAAAGGTTAAAAAGTAAATATGTTAAAAGTTAAGGAAAAAACGTTTCGATTAAAATAACGAATTATTATTAACTTTATAAATCTCGAAAAAAAAAACTTTAAAAGATATAAATATGTTATACTTATAATTAATAAATATGTAACTTTTATTTAAGATACTTATTTTAACAATTAAAAGTAAAATATATTAATTATAATATTTCGATATTACTTAAATTTTTTACAAGATTATGAATGTTAAAATATATTTTAGTAGCTTTTTTTTAATATTAAATTTGAACTTTTAACATTCTCTATTTAGGTTTAAAACGGGGCTATAAAGTATTTAAAAGGTATAATTAAAAAGAAAGTAATTATAATATAAAATAGGGTTAAATTATTTTCGTTTTTAATCGTATATATTTTTAAAGTAATAATATATTTATATAACTATACCTTTAAATATATTTTTAATAAAATTTATACCTAATTTATTATATTTATTTAATATATAAAAGTAACGTTATAATATTTAATCGGAAGCTTTAATAAATCTTTTTGCGAATAAACGGTTATATAATTTATATAATAATGATTACCGTTATAAAAAAAATAAAGCTTATAAAAATTAAATTTTAAAACGTAAATTAATTTTTTGGTTAGTGACCGATTTATAAATATTCACGAAATTTGGAACATATTAATTAATAAAATTATTATTATTCGAAACGTATAATTTAATAAAACAGTTACCTTTTGAAATAATATTAAAACCTTAAAAACGATCTTTTTTACGTTACGGAAAATAAATTACGTACGTTATTCCGACAAATAAAATTATGTAAATAAGCCTATAATTATTTAGATATATATATTTAAAGAGAAAATAAAGATTTAAACAGAATAATTTAATTTCCGGTTAAATAGAAGGTTAATTTTAAAATAATATAAACGTTTAAAAAAACGTAGAAATTTATAAAAAATAAGTTTATTCGCATAAAATTAATTATTTTCATATAATTGTTATATTTGAATTATTTTTATTCTTTAAATTATCATTTTTATCAACGTTTATATTAATGATTATTATAATTATTATGTCGGCGGAAGTTAAAAAGGTAGCTTTAAGTTTTTATTGTATTATTTAATTTAAAATAACCGTATAAGTAAAAATATTTTATAAATCGAAAATATAAGCTTTTTAGATATTTCGTATTATAAGAATATTATTAAGAACGATTATAAAATTTGACAAACTGTATTTAACGTTAAATAATTAATTTAATTTAAAATTTAATTTAATAATCGCCCGGTAAGTTGTAAAAGTTTTAAGCGAGTAATTATTTAAAATATACGTTATTTTAATTGAAAACATTTCGATACAAAACAATATAATATATTTTGAAGCTATAAGGCCGAATATATAAGTATATATTGCCGTTACCGTTATAAAGCTATGAAAAGCTAAATATATACCCGTTAAAAAAACTATTTTATAAAATCGAAAAGGTTTATTTATAAAGTTATAAAAAATATAATCTTAAAAAATCGTTAATTATTTGTTTATAAAAAGGAAATAAATTATAATTATATATAAATATATATTTATGAATTTAATAAATATAATTAATTGCAAAAATATAAAACTTATTTTATTATACGGGGTAATTAATAACTTAAAAATATTTATAATAATATATACGTATTTATTTTAACTGGAAAGTTATTTCGAACTTTAATCGTTAGTACGGTTAAGATTAATTTAGAGCTTAAATAATATAACGGTTTAAACGTTTTCGTTCATGCGATTTTATTTTATTAAATATTTATCAAAATATTTTTAAAATATATATAACGTAATAAAATATTTTTAATTAAAAAGATATTATATAAAATAAGAAAATTATTTTTTATTATGGTAAAAGGATTTTATTAAAATATTTAAAAAATTAAAATTTAATTCTGTTTTTTATAAACTTTATTTTTTCTTTTTATTAAAAGTTACTTTTTTTATATATATATAAATAATATCGTTATAAGTTATCTTAAAAGAATTAAAATTTTATTAATTAATTAATTTAATAAATACGAAAACGGTATACCTTTATAAGAGATAAAGATTTATAATACTTTTTTAATATTAAAATAATTAAAAAAAAAGTTTAAATAATTTCTTAAATACGTTAATACCGAACGTTAAATTATTACCGAATTTTAATTTGGTTTATTTAAATTCCGTTAATAAATACTAAAAAAATTTAATCTTATTTTATACGTAATAATTAATACGTAACTTAATATAACCTTTACGATGTCCCGATTTATCCGATTTAATTTAAACTTTAATAACGTATATTATAAAGTTATTAATTAAATTACTTTACATTTAATCGGTATTAAAACGTTAACGTTATAATTTAAAGGTAAGGATTTATTAAATACTTAAAATAACGGTTTTTTTATAAATAATATAATTAATCGAAAAAGTTTTTAAATTTATATTATAAAACTTTTTAAAGAAATAATAAAATAACGGGTAAATAAATAAAATATAATAGTTAATTGTATAATTAAAAAAAGTTATAATTTTTATGTAAGTTATAAAACAAGTTTTATTTAATTTTCCATTAATTAAAAAATTAAAAGTTGGTTCAAATATAAAACTTTTAAATATATAGTACAATAATTAATAAATTATACGGTTTGTTAATACCGACGTTATTTTTTTTATAAACAAAATTATAATATATAAATACATATAATTATTAAGCTCAAAATGTTATATAAAAATGTTTAATTAAAAGAAATTATATATTTACAAATAATATATTAATTAATAAATCAATAAAAAATTTATTATGTAAACTTTTTAAACGTTTTAAAAAGTAATTAAAATTATTAAATATTACGGAAGCTTTTAATCGGTAAAAAAAAAACTGAAAGGTAATTTTAAAAAAGGAATTAATTAATTAAAAGAATTTAATAGCCGGAAAAAAGGTAAAATAAATAATTGCGACTTTCAAAAGTAATACAGTATAATAATTAACGCCGTGATTACGTTAGGGCGTTAAGGGGGTATGTTAGCTAGTAGGGGGTGCGCTAGCACCCTATATACGGAAAGGCTTCCCCTAAACGGACCATATATATCACGTAACTAGACTATATTAAAGTGCGGTGTGCGCTCTAGAGTACCTACAACTAATCATGCAATATAACACAACTGATATCCCCTATATCTGACAGTAAAAGCCTAACTTCGCAAATTCTTTTCTAATTTTTTTTACTAAGCAGCTCCGGCCTGCTTTAAGCCGTACTAAAAGTTTATTAACTTAATAACCTTGTTAAAGGAAAAACCGTACGTTTTTTGGTTCTTTACGTACATATCGAAATACTTTTTTAACATAAAATATTATTTTATATAAATATCTTTTTTAAACTTATTATTTAAGTACGTAACGATAAAGTTAATCTAGAATATATACTAAATAAAATAAATAGCTAAAGTTATTAATATTTTCTAAGATACAGTTTTTATTATATTTACTACGGTTTTATTATAATTATTTCTTTTCGTTAAATAAATCTTTTCGTCCGGATACGTATATTATACTTATTTAATTTTTCTATAAATATATATTTTTTTCTTAATACCTATTTGGTATTAATAAGGTATTTATAAACTTTCTTATTAAAAGACGTAAATTTAAAAATTTTACGTAAAAAGGTTTTTTAATTTCTGTAAAAGTTACTTTAAGCTATATTTTTCGTTTTAATCTTTAAGTAACTTTTTTTAAAAACAAATTAGCGTTCGTTGTTATAATAATTTATAAATAACAAATAGTTTGCTTAAATTAATATCTTTTAAATTTTTAAACTTAAAAATATTATCCTATGTATTTTACAGTATATTAACTATTTATTAATAGTTGTAAATGTTCTAAATAACTTAATTAGCGTTTCCGTAACCTTTAAAAAAGTCGTTATCGTTAACGTTTAAAACGAAATAAAAGATATATAAGCCCTTGCCGTCGTTTTCGGCTTTTTGGATTAAAGTTAACTTTAATTTACGTATTAAGTTAAAAGCTTTATTTAAGACTTTTAGGATATATAACTTAAGGATTATCTTTTTCAGACTTTTTTTTTTACGTTTAACTTGCTTAATTTCCTGGTTTATATCGTTTTTTAAAATAACGTTATCGTTTTTATTTTTTATTCCGATATTTTTTGGGATTTTTAACGGTATTTTAAGCGTTTTGATACGGGCTATAAAAGTAATCGAATAATATTTTTATGGTTAGAAGTTTTTTAAATTTCTTTAAATCTTTATAAATTATAATATATAATGTTATAAATAACTTACCGTTTTTTAATAATCTACTAATATATTTTTCATTTTATAAGTTATTAACTTTTTTAATTTAGTTTTATAATTTTTATTAACTAAAATTAGATATCTACTACTGAAAATTCGAAAATAATTATTATTAAGTTTAACGTCTTATATAAGCTCGCGAGCCGTTTTTTAACACTTCGTAATAACAAATTTAAATAACTTAATAATAACATATCGTATTAACTTAAATTAATGGGACTTTTTTTTTGGCTAAACGTATTTATAACTTTTTTATAAGTACGCATATTATATCCGGGCTTGCCGTAAACGTTATATTTTTGTTCCTTAATTTTAACTTTTTTATAACGATTATTTCCAGCTGTTATTAATTATATTTTTTTATTACCCCCTTTTTTTTCGGCCAAAAAAGTT
Source organism: Monosporascus sp. CRB-9-2 (assembly GCA_004155915.1). Lineage (NCBI taxonomy): Eukaryota > Fungi > Ascomycota > Sordariomycetes > Xylariales > Monosporascus > Monosporascus sp. CRB-9-2. The sequence continues at coordinate 94,586 of QJOA01000136.1, read as the reverse complement.
TATCTTTTTTATATAATAAGTATTTTTTTTTTTTTGAAAACGTTTCTTTTTGTTTTGTGATGTTTGCTTAAGATATGATTTATTTTGCGTAATTAAGTAACTTTTTTTCGAAAAAAAAATTTTTCGTATAAAAATAATAGGTTATTTTTAGGTAAAAAGATTAACCGATTTAGTTATTTTTAAAATTCTTTTTTAATAAATAACGTTTTCGTTTCGTTATTTTTTTAATATTTTTAAGGGTTTTCGTAGGCGCGAAATGAATAGACCCGGCAGAGGTTAATAGGAAAACGGTTAGCGTAGGTATAATTAAAGGAATCTTTAATTCGGAAAAAACGTTATTAGGATCGAAAAAAATAAATTTAGCTTCTGCAAATTTAAATTTAATGTTATCGGATATTATGGTAACTTGAAATGCGTTATTAAAGCCGTCGAGGAAATGTTTTTTGGTAATATAAGTATAATAGCGTCATATTGGATTTTTGATATATCGTAAATAAACGCGTTTTAAAAAAAAAGATATATTAAAAGATTACAACCGATACGAAAAATTCGTAGATATATAAAACGTAATAATGTTATTATTAACGTAATACTTTTCGAATTTTATTAAATAGTAATTTTCGTAACTGTTAAAGATAAAAAAATAATTCGAATTTTTCGTACGCGTCCGAATATGTTTATTAAAATGTTAAATTTATTCGAATTTTAATTTATTTATTATTTAATTATTATTATTTAATAAGATTTTTTAATTAATTATTAATAAGAAGTTACTACTGTATTAAAATTTAAAATAATGTTTTCCTGTTATAATAATAAATAACGGTATAATTTAACCTTAAAAATTAATAATTTAGATAATTATAATTTATTTTTTATTTTTATATTGTATTTATTTAAGTTTTCTATATTTTTTAATATTAATAATTATTATATCCGTTATTATTAAACTTTATTAAAAGTTTAATTTTGTGTAAATTATAATTTTTTTCTTTTACGATAACGTATTACATTATTAAACGGTTCAAACTAGTAAGCGGACCGTTTCTTAGCACTTTGTAATAATATATCCAAATAATACAATTATAACATATTAAATTAATTTAAATTAATCGGATTTTTTTCCGTTAAACGTATTTATAGTTTTTTTATAAGTACGCGCATTATGTCCGGGCTTACCGTAAACGTCATATTTCCGTTTTTTTAATTTTAACCTTTTTACGATAATTACTTTTAGCAGTTATTAACTATATTTTTTTCATTATCTTTTTCTTTTTCGGCCAAAAAAGTTTATCTCTTTTATATAATAAATGTTCCTCCTTTTTAAAAACGTTTATTTTTAGTTTTGCGACGTTTATTTAAAACGTAATTCGTTTTATATAATTAGGCGTTTTTTTCCCTAAAAAAAACCATTTTATATAAAAGTAACAAGTTATTTTTTATTAAAAGGCTAGCCGATTTAACGATCCTTGTTAACGAACTGCATTAATAATTTTTAATCTTTTTTTATAAATAACGTCCTTATTTATTGTTTTATGGATATTTTTAAAGGTTTTTGCCGGCGGGGAATAAATAGAACCGGCAAAGGTTAACGGGAAAATAATTGGCGTAAGTATAATTAAAAAAAAAATTCGAATTCGGAAAAAACGTTATTAAGATCGAATGAAATAAAGCCAGCTTTCGCAAATTTAGATTTGATATTATTAGATATTATGGTAGCTTTAAACGGGTTATAAAAGCCGGCAAAAAAATCTTCTTTAATAATATAAGTATAATAACGTCGTATTAAATTTTCGATATACAGCAAATAAGCGCGTTTTAAAATAGAAAAATAAAATACGTTAAAAAGTTAAAGCCGATACGAAAAATACGCAGGTATATAAAACGTAATAATATCGTAATTAACGTAATATTTTTCGAATTTTCTCGAATAATAATTTTCGTGGCCGTCGAGGATAAAAAAACGTTTCGAACTTTTCGTACGCGTCCGAATATATTTATCAAAATATTAAATTTATTTTAAACTTAATTTATTTGTTATTTAATTATATTATTTAATGTAACCCTTTAATTAGTTGTTGGTAATGAATTATTACGGTACTAGAATTTAAAGTAATTTTTTCCCGCCATAATAATAAATAGCGATATAATTTATCTTTAGGAATTAATAACTTGGATAATTATAATTTATTTTTTATTTCCTTATTACGTTTATTTAAGTTTTTTACGTTTTTTGGTATTAATAATTATTATGCTTATTATTATAAAAAGCTTTATTAAAAATTTAATTTTATCGAAGTTGTAAATATTTCTTTTGCGATACCGTATTTTGCGATAATAATCCGAATAAGTTCGAATTATTTGCGAAATATTTCTGGATTTTTGAATAAGATCCGTTAATAATTAATTTTTTGATTTAAACGCGTTTAAATCTTTTTTGCCGTTTAATAAATTTCGACGCCTAGCTAATTTTAACGCGTTTTATAATACGTTAAATAAATAATAAATTCGTTATATTTTTAATATGTTAAAGCCGGATAGGAAACGTTTACGTATTTAGGTTAAGGATTCGATCGATAATCGATTTTTTTTTCGGTTGCCGTTAATCTTTATAAAGAAGGGATAATATCGGTTCGGGTATATTTACCGTAATATCGGGCTTTTAAGGTCGTTAAAGCAACTTTATATATAAAATTAAGTTTTGTATAATTAAGTTTCGGGTTTTGTTTTTTAGCTTAAATAATTAGGTTTATTCTTCCTTGTTTAATAAGTTATTTTATATTGTTAGTATTGAAAAATGGGTAATTAAATGTAAATAATTGGAATGTTGGCAAAATTGGTCCGCTTACTGGCTTAGACCGTTTAATGGTATGGCACGTTACCGTATTTTATAGTTATAATCCGAATAAGTTGGAATTATTTGCAAAACGTTTTTAAATTTTCGTATAAAATTTATTAATAATTAATTTTCCGATTTAAACGTATTTAAAGTTTTTTTATCGTTTAATAAAGTTCGACGTTTATTTAATTTTAATACGTTTTATAACGCGTTAAATTAATAATATATTAGTTATATTTTTAACGTACTAAAGTTGGATAGGAAATATTTACGTATTTAAGTTAAAGATCTTTTCGATAAAAAAAAATTTTTCGGTTAGCGTTAATTTTCGTAATTGGAAGATAATATCAGCTTGGACGTATTAATCGTAATACCGGGCTTTTAAAGTAGATTCGGAGATGTTATATATAGAATGTAACTTTTTAAAGCTTAACTTTTGGTTTTGTTTTATAACCTGGATAGCTAAGTTTATTTTAGATTTTTTTATAAGATGCTCCATATTATTGGTGTTAAAAAATTAATAATTGAAATTAGGTAGTTTATATGCTAACAAAAACGGCTTGCGAATTTGTTTGGCTCGCGAGCTTGTATGGGACGTTATATAATTTATTAAATTTAAATATGTTTTTGAAGTATTTAATTAATATTTTATTTTTTATTATATACTATTTAATTTTGTTAATTATATACGTTGTAGCTTTTATTATTAGGTTTTAAAAGTATGTTAAAATTTATATTTAGGCTAAAATTATACGAATTTCGTTTTATAGGAATTGGATACCTTTTTCCGTAATTTCGTTTTAATACTGATTATAAAAGCTGGAAATTATTATTTTAATATTTTCAATTACGTAAAATTTTTTGATAATCGATATACCGAATTTTGTATCGTTACTTAGGCATAAAGTTTTGATTTTTCCGCTTTAACATTTTATATTACAAAAGGTTATTTTTAAACGTTTAGTTATTTGTATAATATAAGCGTATAGGTTTTACCGTACTTTATTTTTAGTTTTAAACAAATAATATTTTTTATAATACGATAAATTATTTGTAATAAAACCGAATTAATTATTATTTTTAATATTAATAGGGTTAATTAAGCTTATATTATATTAAGTAATTTCTTTTACGTATTACTCCCGTTATTAAGGGTTTATAAATAAAACTTTTCGTATTTTTTTTGTTATATGTTATATAAAGAAACGTTTTTATTTCGTTAAGGTTTAGGTTTATTTCCGTAAACCTTTTAATCGTTTAAATTAATCGTTTTATGTTAAGGTAGCAAAAACGGTAATATTAAAGAATAAGTTTCTTTTTTATTTCGTCTATTATGCGAACTTTTTATTTTCAAAAATCTCAACGAATACCTTTTTTTAGGTTATTATCGTTTTCTTATTAAGTATTTTCCTTAGTACGTATTCTTATTAATAATTTTTATCGTTCATAAAATTCCGGTATTTAAATAATAAGTTCCGGCTTTTTATAATGTTATAAAAAAACCCTTTTCGAAATACGTTAATTATTATTATTAATAATCCGTTAAGGTTTATTAAGGTGTTTTTATTTAGGTAACCTTTTTTTTATAATATACTTTTTTAATATACTTTTAAGGGGAATTTGTTAATATATAACGTATATTTTATTATAATCTTATTATTTTTTACGAGAATATTTTAAGAATTATTTTATTATTTCGATTCACGTAATAATTATAAATTCTATTCTTGTTATAATATTAATGCCTTTTAATTTAATATTTAATATCGTATTTTTTAAAAATTTTAAAATATTATTCGTAATATTAACGTTCGTTTTTAAATTTTGAAATAATTTATTTTTATCGTTTTCTATAAATAAATAAACGTATAAAAATATAACGCCTTTAGTAATTATTATTTTAGGGCGTTTAATTATTGAAATCTTAAAGTATTTAGTCGTTATAGCTATTTTTTAAAGCGTTTTGTTAACGTTATCTATAACGGTTGCTTAAGGCTCTCGATTATTAAAGTTCTAGGGCAGTTAGTTATTATAACTTTGGCGCTTTTAGCTATTGTAATTAGTTTTTTAATTATTTTATTATATTATTATATAAGGTTTTAAAGCTGTTATTTATTAATATAAGCGTTAAACGTTTTTCTGCTAGAATAGTATAATTTTCTAGGTCTTTAAAAATAAGTTCTTTTTTGCTTTATTTACCGTTATAATTATTGCGAAAGTTGTTGTTTTAGTTGTTATTATTTTTTAATGTTAAATTTACTTTTTTTTTTGCCGTTTTTTTTTTTTTTTTATAGTTTAAGGCAATCTTTCGTTAAGTATCCGTGTTTGTTATAATTAAAGCAAAGTGGCTTTCCGTTTTTGTGTTATATGAGTTTATTATTCCGGGAATTATTATTTCCCTTATCTTTATTTTTTTAAGCGTTATAAAACTTTCCGGGGTTTTTTTTTTTTTTTTTTTAAAAAAAAAGGGAATTTTCAAATTGATTATTTATATACCCGTATTGTTATTTTTACTTTAATCTTATTATATTTTAAAAAATTAAACCTTTTTTATTTTAATTAAACCGTAAAAAATAAACAATATAATAACAACTTTTTATAATAATAAGCCGGCTATTTCGGTTATCAAGTTTATTTAAAATTTAAAACTTAATCTTTTTTTATTAAAATTTAAACGGCGGCTTAATAAATATAAAAAAAAAATTTAAATACCAAATAATAAAATAACTATTTAAAAAGAATAACGGCGTTTATAATTAAACCGTAAAATTTAATAGTTAAATGTTATATTACGCGCCTTTAACGATAACGTAATAACCCCTTTATATATATATACCTTTCGGGCTAAATTTTATAAAGCTTAATAATACTCTTATTATAAAACTGTCGGAAACTTTAACGCCCGTAAATTATACGGCCTCAATAAGTTACTGACTACTTGCGAAATCCACTTCGACTTGTTCAGGTATCAGTTCATATTATGACCCTACCTCTGACGAAGCTCCTCTCCTTATGGTGACTCAAGGTCTTCTTGCTGGAGATGACGTAGCCTGTGCCTGTGTTGGGGAAGAAGCAGCCGCCGCCAGAGACGGAGCGGCCTCGGCCGCAGCACTGGGGGCTGTAGTTGGATGTTCTGGCTTCCGACCATACACCATGTGCCTATTGAGCAGCCATGTCAGCAAACCAACCATTTTCTCCTCTCGATCTCATTTTACAAGCACTCACATATCAGAGCAAGTCCGGTTATTCGGATCCTTAATGGCGGCACGCATTTTAGCGACGAGGATCTGCACCTCCTGTAGAGACCAGCCGAGAATTTGCCCAATGGGGTATACGGCGAAGCCATCCAAGCTCAAGTTCATGTACATGCCGACGTACATGCCCATCTCCTTGAGTCTCTTGTCCTTGGGCCAGGGACCATGGGGTATCGTGAACTTCTTGTGGGTGATTTCTGAAAAGCCAGCATCGCGCGCGTACTTGACCATACTCTCCTCGTTGAACCGGAACGTGCGGCCGATCTTGTCGCCGGCGTCATAGAACAACTTAGACCATTGCCGGAAGACGCTATGGGGCAGTCAGCACCATTACTTACGTCATTCCCCTATGAAGTGGTAAAAGGGGGCCCGAAGATCCGAGCGAGACGTCCGCATAATACATACTGCGTGTCATCGAACTTAACGTCAGGATTGTCACAACGCAGCTCAATATTCGGCTCGATGTGCTGGAACCAGCCGCCAGGCTTCAGGAACTGATATACCTGCTCGTAGAGCCTCGGCCAATCGGCGATGGCGGCATGCATGTAGCGGATGTGGATAAAGTCGAAGGACTCGGGTGTGAAGGTCCAGTCCAGCTGGGCATCATCGATCTGGAAGCTCAGGTTGGGGGGCACCCAGCTCGGCTGCGTGGGGGAAATATCCGTCCCGATGACCTCGGCGGATGGAAATTCATCAGCCATGTCCCTGGCATTGTTAGAAGGGCTGAGGGTGACGAAGAGAGTACACGAACATAGCCCAGATGCCTGATCCAGTACCAACATCCAGGATGCGCTGACAAGCTGTTAGAGGCTTACATCAACACACAGAGTGGGCCGAGATGGACCGACTTCGGGATTGTCCCCAATTGGGGCCGCGTAGAGCTTGTCGTCCAACATTATCGTTAGCCATTGGTGTCTGTCAGCCAGACGAGTCAGCATTATCTTCCAGCCTTCAGACGAGTCCATAAAAGCAAAGCGTACGCAATGTCAAAAGCCTCAATGTGCTTGTCGTCATTCGGGGCCCTGCCTCAAACTTAGCATCGATGCCCACAGGAATGTCACGGGAGGTAAGGCGCACCAATACTGGGTTGTCCGGGAAGTCTGATATGTGCGGCCATGGATAGTGCGGTACTCCAGAAGGCTGGACGTAATTGAGTAGGTCGACTCGAGGCTTGAATCTGGCCGTCAGCGTCCAGTCACCTGGTAGTAAGGGTCTGTCGAGGGTACCTTGCCTTTCGATATCAAGTGAGGAATCATTGTCATCGTCGGGGGCAAGGTCCTAGACAAGGGGGAGAAACAATCAGCCCTCCTGCCGGCTTTACATGTGTGTGTGAAACGCTGCGGCACCGTTTCTCATCTGAGGATGCGCGTCCGGGACTGTGTTGTGGACGTCCGTGGATGATCGGGGCACGGTGTGGCACGCCCTTTGTGCCGCCAGTTGGGGTGGAGAACATACGGATTCCACTCGCTCTTGGGTTTCTTCGGGAGCGGCCATATTGAGGGATGATCTTGACCGCTAATCTATCATCGGTATACAGTAAAGATATAAAAAAAACAAATAAGCCTATGGAACGGTACAAAAGTAAAGGGAATTAAAACGCCCTTGAACACTTCGACTGCTATGCGATCATCTTCGAACTACAACCCCCAGTTAACTCAGCGAGCCCAGGCCTCCGCTAGGCTCGTATCAAAGGAAGTCGCTGAACTTAGTGTCTTGCGAAATAAAAACATCGTTGTTAGATATCAGCTAGTGGAAAAAACTGGCCAACTGGAAGAAAATCGGGGCATCTAACATGTGGAGAGATATCCCCGAGGGTATTAGACTTACCCATCATTTACCTCATCAGGTGGTTGACACAAAATTTCGCGCGTCCCAAAGGATCTAGAGACTTTGCAGACGATTTTTATATGAAATTATAACATATAAAATTCAAAAAAAATGATATTTACGCAAAAGGGAATAATTAGAAACAGCCTGGAGCTTTCCGTATATACTCACCTATTGAAACTAATAAGTTGTTATTTAAGAAGTCTTTGGACGGTTATTTGAAAGTGCGCAAATTTTTGTGTCAACTACTTACCTCAGCTAGCTCAGGCCTCGCTGGCTAGTTCTTTAACGTACCGTTCTTTAGAGTTCAAAATTAGCCAATCAAATCCCATATCCCCGCAACTAGCAAGCAAGTATTAGAGGGGTGCCCTCACTTCCTGAATTTGCCTTACCTCAGCTAGCTCAGGCCTCGCTGGCTCTTTTTTAAAGTCACTCAAGTACCGCTTTATAACATTAAAAATTAACCAATTAAATCCCAAATCCCCGTAACGAGCCAGCGAGGCCTAAGTATTAATTATAAAAGATAGATCTCGTTTTCTGTATCGTTACTTAAATTTATTTTTATTTTTTATATACGTTTAAATATTTTAAGATTTAAATTAAAAAGAAATTATTACGTAACCGAATTAAGTTTAATAAATATGTAACTTTATATACGTATTAAATAAAAGCTAATATATATATAAAAGTTTTTTTCAATTTTTTTTCGACGGCAATTATAGCTAATATAATCAAATTTAGGTCTGGAAAATAGGTAACGTCCCATACCACCTCACCGGATGCACCACCTTACCGGATGGTTTTTGGTACCTCCCAACAACTAACCCCAACAACTTAATTATAACATATCAAATTGATTTTAATTAATCGTATTATTTTTCGCCGACCGTATATATAGCTTTTGGATAAATGTATGCATTATATTAAGGTTTGTTACGGACGCCATATTATTATTTCTTTTTGTCAACTCGCTAGTAACCGTTTAACTTTAGCAGTTATTAATAATAATTCTTTATTATAAGTTTTTCACTAATTAAAAGAATTTATTTATCTTTTTAAAAAACGTTTATTTTAATTATATAATTACGTAAGTTTCGAATTATTACGAAATTAAACCCGATACGTTTTGTTATACGTTCTGCTATACGCTCCGCAAAACGTTTCGCGAAACGTCCCGAACGGACCTTTATACCCTGTAACGAATTTTCAACGCGCTTTTAATACGCTTTATAACGCGTTTTTCGACGTATTTTATTACGTATATTTTTAATAATCGAAATTAAATAGGAAAGATTTGCGTATATAAGTTAAAATTCGGTTATTGATCGTTTTTTCGTCGGTCGGTTTTAATTTTAACAAATTAAAAAAAAATATTAATTTGAATATATTAAGCGTTAATTAATTACGGACAGCTTAAAACGAAAAAATTATAATATAACGTCCGTAATAAGCTTTAATATAATACGTATATTTATTTAAAAGTTATAAATACTGTCGGCGAAAGATAATACGATTAATTAGAATTAATTTGATATGTTATAGTTAAATTGTTTAGGTTAGTTGTTAGGAGGTGCCAAAAACCATCCGGTAAGATGGTGCATCCGGTAAGGTGGTGTAGGACGTTAACCGTAACGCTTTTATAATTGTAATAGTATAACTATCGGCCCTATTATTATGTACTGGGCTTCTCTAATATATTTTATTTGGGAAAAGTTCGTATATTAATTATTTCAGCCGTACAGGTTATAATTATTACGTCGTAACTATAAAAAAGTTAAAGTTAGCAAGGTTCGGAACTTATTAATTAATAAGAAAATACGTTAGCACTTTATATACAGAAAGGCTTTTTTTAATCGGAATATATATATTACGTAACTGAATTATATTAAAATACGGTACATATTTTATAATATTTATAAATAATTATATAATATAATATAATTAATATTTGTTATATTTAATAAACCCTTTTTATAATTACGATATTATAATTATCGGTTTCGTTATTATATACCGGAATTTTTTAATATATTTTATATAAAGAAAATTCGTATATTAATTCTTTTTGTTCGTACGGGTTATAATTAATACGTCGTGATTATAAAAAGGTTAAAATTAATCAGGTCCGAAACGTTTTTATAGTTGTGATAATATAACTATCGGTCGTATCGTTATATACCGGACTTTTTTCAATATATTTTATATAAGAAAAACTCGTATATAAATTATTTTCGCCGTACGGATTATAATTATTACGTCGTAATTATAAAAAGATTAAAGTTAAATAAGTTCGGAACGTTTTTACGATTACGGTAACATAATTATCGGTTTTATTATTATAAACCGGGTTTCTTTAATATATTTTACATAAAGAAAGTCTGTATAGCAATTATTTCGATTATACAAGTTATAATTATTACGTTATAATTTTAAAAAGTTAAAGTTAATCAAATCCGAAACGCTTTTATGGTTGCGATAATATAATTATCGGTTCCGTTATTATGTACCGGATTTCCTTAATATATTTTATATAAGAAAAGTCCGTATATCGATTTTTTTTTTTAGCTATATAAGTTATCGTTATTATGTCGCAACTTTAAAAAAGTTAATGTTAATTAAATCCGAAAGGTTTTTTTAATTGCGATAACGTAATTATTATATATAATATTTTATTATAAATTTTTTAAAGGTAACTTGATATAGAAAAAGCCCGTTTAATTATTTTTTGGCCGTACGGATTATAATTATTACGTTATAATTAAAAAGGCGTTTTAAACGAAAAGTAAAATTTTTGAAGAAAAAATTTAACTTATTTATTTAATATTTCCATTAAATAGGTTCCGATAGGAAATTATTTATATAATTAAAAATCCTTTTTAAAGTTATTTATAATTTAAATTTTATTTTATTTTATTAAGTATTTTTATAGTTATTATATTTATAAGTTTATATAATAAATTTTTAAAAATATATATAAGAAATACTATTATCGCGCCTAATATTTTGTACCGCGCTATTAGGCCTTAATTTTAAGGTTTTATTATTTTTGTAGAAAAATTTCTTAATAAGATTTAGTCCATATATTTAACCCTTGTAGGTACTTCTAGATCGAAGGCTCTAGCCACGGCTGCGCCTATAGCGCAGCCCTAACCTCAAAAATGGGGCCTGATTTTAGTGAGACAAAATTTACCCACTTCCTGAATTGATTTCTCAGCAAACTAGGCGATATTAAAAAGCTTATAACTAAATGAATAAATATAGTAAAGATACTATATTTTATATATAAATTATTTAAAGGCTATTATTTAGATATAAGACAAGTTTATATTAAAAAAATTAAGTTTATTAAGTATATTTAACGTTTTATATACGTAACGTGCTTTATATATAAGCGAGAGACATATATAAGCGAGCCGCTTTTTGGCATTTTGTAATAATAAATTCGAATAGCTTAATAATAATATATCGTATTAATTTAAATTAATGGAAATAATTTTTTTTTTTCGCTAGATATTTCTAGAATTCTTTTTTATAAATACGTATATTATATTCGGGCTTGCTGCAAATGCCATATATCCGTTTTTTTGTCTTAATCTTTTTATAACGACCTTCCTTAGTTTCTAATAATTATATCTTTTTATTATGCCCTTTTTAAAAAATTAAAAAAAGCTTATTCTTTTTATATAAAAAATATTTTTCTTTTTAAAGTCGTTTAATTTTAATTTTATAACGTTTGTTTAATATGTAATTCGTTTCGTATAATATAAGGTTTTTTTGCTGAAAAAATCGGCTTTATATCATAATAATATATAAACTTTTGTAATAAAATTAACCGATTTAAATATCTTTATTTACGAATTACTTTAATAATTTTTAATTTTCCTTTTCAATATCGTTTTTATTTTATTATTTTACGGATATTTTTAAACATTTTCGTTAACAAAAAAAAATCGGCGGAAGTTAACGAAAAAAATAAAAAGTATAAGTTTAATTAAAGAAATTATTAATTCGGAAAAAACGGTTTTAAAGTCGAATAAAATAAAATCAGCTTCCGCGAATTTAAATTTGATATCATCGAACGTTATAATAGCTTAAAACACATTATATAAACCGGCGAGAATTTATCTTTTAATAGTATAAATATAATAACTTTATATTAAGTTTTCGACATATTATAAATAAACGCGTTTTAAAATAAAGGAAATAAAATATATTAAAAAGTTAAAATCGATACGAAAAATACGTGAGTATATAAAGCGTAATAATGTTATAACTGGTGTAATATTTTTCGAATTTTATCGAATAATACCTTTCTTAACTGTTAAAATAAGAAAATGTTTCGAATTTCTTATACGCGTCCAAATATATTTATTAAAATATTAAATTTATTTAAAACTTAATTTATTTATTATTTAATTATTATTATTTAATATAATCTTTTAATTAGTTATTAATAACAAATTATTACGGTATTAGAATTTGAAATAATATTTTCCTGCTATAATAATAAATAATCGTATAATTTAATTTTAAAAATTAACAATTTAAATAATTATAATTTATTTATTATATTTGATAACGTTTATTTTAATCTTTTATATTTTTCGATATTAGTAATTATTATACCCGTTATTAAAAATATCTTTATTAAAAATTTAGTTTCGTCAAAATTATCCAAGGTCGAATAGATTCAAGCCTTATTTTTGTGGCTGAACCAAGTATATAAAAAATTATTATACGATATAATTTGTACGATAAATATTGTACTTAATATTTTCGGACATGATAACTAATTAATAATTTTTATAGTTAGGATAAATTAATATCTTAATTTTATAAAGCTTTATTTTATAGCCGACTGCTGAGCTTTTATAAATACGCAATTTCTCGACTGATATCGGCTTAAAATGCTTATATACGTAACTGCCGATAGGTTTCGACCTTAATAAACCTTATACCCGTTAACTAAGTTCGGCAGGGTTAAATAATATAATTTAAAAAATATTAGATTTTACGGAATAAATTTTAAAAATAAACTTTAGAAGTAAACCTTAAAGGTAAACCCTAACGGTAAACCTTAATTACGTATAAAAGGTTAATACTTTTTATAAATTTTCGTCAATTTTACGAATTAATCGTTTTTATAAGGTTTTAAATTATTTAAAATATTATATTACGTAAATTTAAATACGGGATATCTGTGATTTAAGACAGTAAAACTATTACGAAAACCGTTTTATTAACGGTATATAAATATTATAATATTACCGAATAAAATAAAATTATCGATATTATTATTAATTTAGAATTTTCTTTTTAAAATAATCGATTTCGATTTTTAATTTTCGAATACAATTTAATTCGTTAAAATAATAATAATAATCGATTTTTATAGAAGTATATACCGAAAAGTATAATAACTATAACGATATTATTAGCGAAACTGAAAAGGAAAAGTAAGAATAAACTCTAAAATTTCGAAATTCTGATTTAAAACGATATAAGCTGAAGAATTACGAGCGATGGTTTATCTCGCTGTTCCGGATTACGAAAATCGCCCAGAACCTCGATAAAAATCGACGTAGATAAGAGCTGCTGCAAAAGGAATGGATTTAGTAAAGCCTAGGAATTAAAGTAGCAATCTATTATTTTATTCAATTTTGTTTACACGGTTACATCTTCTTTAAAGAGATTGTTAAAATTATAAATATACTTTTTTTTGCCACATTATATTTTGTAATTATAATTTAAATAAGTTCGAATTATTTGCGAAATATTTTAAATTTTCGAATAAAATCGTTAATAATTAATTTTCCGATTTAAATACGTTTAAAGTTTTTTTTAGCCGTTTAATAAAGTTTAACGTTTAATTAATTCCGACGCGTTTCGTAACGTATTGGGCTAGCAGTATATTAGCTATATTTTTAATATGTTAGAGCCGGATAAAAAGCGTTTACGTATTTAGGTTAAGGATTTGGTCGATAATCGATTCTTTTTCGGTTGGCATTAATTTTTATAAAAAAGAATAATACCGATTTAGGCGTATTTGTTATTAAAATGATATATTAAAATAAAATTTAAAACTTTAAAAATAGAATTAAGCTTTTTATAATTAACTATCAGGTTTCGTTTTTTCATCTTAAGAACTAGGTTTATTTTCGTTTTTTAAGGCGTTTTCTAATATTAATATTAAAAATGAACAAATAAAGAAAGATAATTAAAATAACTAAAAAAGTCTCTCGCTTATATATATGTTTCACTTATATATATAGTACGTTAGGTATTATTAAGCAAATAAATAATTTTAACTTTCAAAAGAAAAAAGAATTAAGATTTTTTAAAAAAAGGTAATAAAAAGGCAGTTTTATTTATTTAATGCAAACTAATACTCTTTTAAATGTTTCGATAAATAAAAGAAAAATATAATGAAAATGAATTACAATAATAAATATAATCGTAAAAATATACATATATATAAATAATATATATTATATCGTAAACGTATTTAACAGGTATATATTAATAATTTTATTATTATTATTATATTTTTATTATATTTATAAAATCTCTCTAGACGAGACGTAACCGTATAAATAAAATTAGATAAAATGATAGATTACTACCTTAAATCCTAGGCTTTACTAAATCTATTCCTTTCGCAGCTTTTATTTACGTCGATTGCTATTAAGGTTCTAAACGATTTTCGTAATCCGAAATAACCCGGCAAATTATCGTTCGTAATTTTCTAACTTACATTATCTTAAAATTTAAATTTCGAAATTTTTAAATTTATTATTATTTTTTTATTTATTTTGTTAATATTTTTTTATAATTGTTGTATTTTCCGGCACATATTTTTATAAACTTTAATTATTATTATTTTCGTAAATTAAATCACATTCGAAAATTAAAAATCGAAATCGATTAACGTACTATATAAGCGAACCGAATACATAAGCAAAGCGAATAAATTTTAACATATTTTAACCATCCAGCTTTAATTATCCATTTCTTGACATTAATAATATGGAATGATTTATGAAAAAAGCGAAAATATACCTAACCGTTTAAACTAAAAAACGAACGCCGAAATTTAATTATATAACATTTAATTTTATATATTAAATCGCCTAAATTACGTTATATAAATGATATAACGGTGAACGCGCTCGAATCGATATTATTTCTAATTCGGAGAAATAACGCTGACCGAAAAAAAATCGATTATCGACCAAATTTTTAATTTAAATATATAATCGCTTTTTATCCGGTTTTAACATATTAAAAATATAACAAATTTATTATTTATTTAACGCGTTACGATACGTATCGAAATTAATTAAATGTTCAACTTTATTAAATAGATAAGAAAATTTAAAGACGTTTAAATGGAAAAATAAATTATTAAAAGGTTTTATACGAAAATTTTAAAATGTTTCGTAAATAATTTAAATTTGTTCGAGTATAATTACAAAATATAATATCGTAAAAAAGGATATTTATAATTTCGACGAAATTGAAATTTTAATAAAACCTTTTATAATAACCGGTATAAATTTTATTATTATTAAAAGGTATAAAAAAATACAAATAAACTTGTTAAAGAAATCGGAAATAATCCATAATAATATAAACTATTAATTTTTGAAACCAAGCCTTACTTTTATTTATTATTTTTATCGAAAAAAATTACTTTTTTCGTTGATTCGCAGATAATTTATTTTTATCCGATTAATAAATTATTATAAACAAAAACAATATAACGATAAATAAACTGAATTTAAAATAAATTTAATATTTCGATAAATATATTAAAACGCGTATTAAAAGTTCGGAACGTTTTTTTATTTTCAACGGTAATGAAAGTTATTATTCGATTAAATGCGAAAATTATTACAAAATTAACAATACTATTATATTTTATTTACCTACTTATTTTTCCTATTGGCTTTAACCTTTTAACGTATTTTCTTTTTCCGTATTAAAACGCGTTTATTCGTTATATATCGTATAGTTTATACGACGTTACGTTACTATATTACTAATAAAAGTTTTATCGCCGGTTTTTATAACGCGTTTAAAGTTATTATAACGACCGATAATATTAAATCCGGATTTACAAAAGTACGATTTATTTCGTTTAATTTTAATCGCGTTTTTTCCGAATTAAAAGTTTTAATTATACCTATATCGACCGTTTTTCTATTTACCTTTACTAACTTCCTTATTTTTTTATTTACGAAAACTTTTAAAAATGTTATTAACGTAACTTAATAAAAACTTTATTCCTAAAAAAAATTAAAAACTATTAAGGTAGCTCGCCGATAAAAATAATTAAATCGGTTAAATTTTTATTAAAAAATAACTTAATACTTTTGCACGAAAACGCACTTTTTTTTTTGAAGAAAAACGATTATTTTTATAAAAGGAATTACAGCTTTAATAAACGTTAAAAAACTAAAATATACGTTTTTTAAAAAAAATACTTCTT
The DNA here is from genome assembly GCA_004155915.1 of Monosporascus sp. CRB-9-2. NCBI lineage: Eukaryota > Fungi > Ascomycota > Sordariomycetes > Xylariales > Monosporascus > Monosporascus sp. CRB-9-2. The sequence goes on along the minus strand of QJOA01000136.1, from coordinate 78,175 downwards.
AAAAAAAAGAAAAGACTTTTATAATTAAGAAAAAGGCTAACAATAAACAATCGCAATTAAAAAAGGCTAAAAGTAATCGTTATAAACAGATTTAAACGAAAAAACGAAAAAACGAAAAAATAATATTTACGGCAGGCCCGGATATAATAGACGCATTTATAAAAAAGTTATAAAAACGTTTAATAATAAAAAATCCGATGAATTTAAATTTGTTATTACGAGGTGCGAAAAAGCATTCACTTTGCTTATGTATTAGGTTCGCTTATATAATACGTTATTTTAAAAAGGGTTTTTTATATCGGTAATAATATCGATAATTTTAATGTATCCGGTAATTTTATAATAATTATATACTGTTAATAAAATAAAGTTTATAATAATTTTGCAGCTATAAATTACCGGTGTTATATATTCGGATTTCCGTGATATATTATTTTATATAATTCGAAAATTTATAAAATCGATCGAATTATAAAAATAATAAAAGTTCGGAAAAATATGAACTTTTTATATCTAATTAAAATTTATCGTTAAAGTTTATTTTTAAAGTTTACGGTATAAAGCTAAACGTCTTTTAAATTATATTATTAATTTTGTCGAACTAGCTAACGGTTATAAGGTTTATTAAAGTCGAAACTTATCGGCAATTACGTATATAAGCTTTTTAAGGCGATATTAATCAAAAATTTGCGTATCTACGGAGGTTGAATAATCGGCTTTAAAATAAGGCTTTATAAAACTAAAATATTAATCTATTTTAACCGCAAAAGTTATTAATTAATTATCGTATTCGAAAATATTAACGTGCCATATAAGTACTCCGGACGCATAAATATTCCGGATGCTTTTTGGCATTTTGCAATAATCAATTTAAATAACTTAACTATAACATTTCTAATTAATTTCAATTAATCGTATTATCTTTCACCGATCGTATTTACAGCTTTTGGATAAGTATACGTATTATATCAAAATTTGTTACGGACGTTATATTATTATTCCTTTTTATTAACCCGCCCGTAACCGGTTAACTTTAATAGTTATTAATAGCAATTTTTTGCTATAACCTTTTTGCTAGTTAAAAGATTTTATTTATTTTATATATCAAATATTCCTTTTCTTAAAAAACGTTTATTTTAATCATATAATTATATACGTTTCAAGTTATTGCAAATTTAAATTCGATACGTTCTACCATACGCCCTGCCATACGTCCTACGAGACGCCCCGTAAAACGCCTCGTACGGACCTCCCAACATGCTTAATACGTTTCTAACGCGGTTTTAACGGGGTTTTTAATACATTTTCCGACGTATATTTTTAACGTACTAAAGGCGTACAAAAAATGTTTACGTATTTAGCTTAAGGATTCGGTCGAAAATAATTATTTAATCGGTCGGTTTTAATTCGTACGAAATAAAGATAATATTAATTTAGATACGTTCGGAAATGCGCGGTTAATAGCCGGTTTAAAGGAAAAAATATTAATATAGCGTTCGTAATAAGACTTAATATAATACGTATATTTGTCTAGAAATTATAGAAATAGTTAGCCAAAAAGTATTCGATTAATTAAAATTAATTAGATATGTTATGGTTAAGTTATATGGATTAGTTATTACAAGATGCCAAAAGCCGTCCGGAGTGTGACGGCAGCCGCCACTAGGATCAAACCGTGAGGCTGGCAACCGTCACATGGGACTGACAGCTGCCACACGAACTAGCCACCTGCTACATAGAGAGTGGAGACATTTGTAGATCTTTACGCATTTCGCAACTTTGCCTTTCTTTCCTTCTTTTTTTCAACTTAAAATTTTCGTTTATAACGCCAATAAACTAGCTATTATGTTATATTTTGCTGGCCGTAATATTATTCTAAGCTTATTCCCTTTCTCGCTAGCTTAACGATTAATAAAAAAGGTATTACACCTTTTTTACGTTAATACGTAACAACGAAAAATAATACGTTTTAAATTAAACCTAAAACTAAAACCCAGATTAATTAATATCAAAACTAAATGTTTATTAAAAAAGATTATTTATTAACTAATTAACGTTTAAAGCGATTTAAATTAATTAAAGGTAAAATTAAAAATATAAAAAACGAAATATTTTCCTAAAATCTAAACCAAAATGTGGAAAATAACGTACCGTAAAACGAAACCGAATCCGTAAAGATAAAAAATTTATTAAACCGAAACCAAAACTATCAAAATTAAAACCATAATTACTTAAAAACCGATCCCGATAAGTAATTAATTAACGAAATAGCTAACGATAACCAGAATATTTAGGAAAAATTCCAAAAATTCCGTAACGAAATCGTTTGCTTTTAGGCCAAACAAAATTATTATTTCCTTATTTTTTCCGATAACGCCGACCGTCTTTACCGAGAAAACATAATTAATAACGTTTTCGGTAATATTAATACGTTTCGCCTTATTAATATAATAATATAACCCGTTTTTTATAAATTTGTAAAAATTAATAACGTAAATTTTAATTATAACCGAAAAAAAAAGTTTACGTTAACGATTTAGCCAAGTTTAACGGTAACAAAATCAAATTTAATACTTAAATCTATAAGGTTACAAATAAGTTCGAAATAAATAAATTAATTTTTCGGAACGAAAAAATTTATATGGTTTATTTAATAAGCTTTTTTTTTAAAAAAGCCGAATAAATAATTAAAATTTATTACCGATTGATTACGTAATTTTTTTTTTACGTAACCGAAATAATTTAGGTATTAAAGTTATCGTATTACGATTTAAATTAAGTTTCCGTTATTAGAAAAATTTTTTGTACCTTTATTTTTAAGCTTAGTAAAGATTAAAATATTTACGATTTTATTTTTAAGTTTAACGCTTTCGCCCAAGAAGTTAAAATTACCGAAAACGAATAAAAGTAAGTTTTGTAAAAATATATCTCTTTAAATTTCGATTTACGCTTTTTTAAAGATAACCGTAATTTTAACGTTATTTACGAAAAGTTTTATAATTACGTTATTATAACTGCTTATAATAATTAATTTGCTTATAAAAAGCGCCAGTAAAAACGTAAACCCCGATTATATAACCTTAATAAACCGAAAAATAAAAATAAAAAATCTTATTCAAATAGTAATCCCGATAAATCGAGGATTTCGGGTAATACTGGCAAGCCTTTATCGGAAATTAAAAAGAAAATTTATTAAAAGGCCGGTACGTATTTTAATTATAGCAAAACGGGATATAAAGCTAACGATTATCCCGATAAGAAAAAGGTTGCTACGGTAAAAATAATAAATAATTCGTTTAGTTCCGACAAATCGGAAAAAAAATAAAACCGTTAAAAAACTTTTTAATAATTTTTCCCATATTAATAATAACGGAAATAAATAACTTTAAAAAATGTAAAATTTTTATTAAAATTACGTAAATTTAAATAAATAAGATTAATTTACGTATTATTGCTTTTTATAATACCGAAATATAAACCTAACTTTTTATTAACCCTTTTTTTGCTAAATAAATAAAAAAGTAATTATAAGTTTATATTATCCGGTTAAAAAATTAATTTAGTTATAAAATTACCGGAAGTAACCTGCCGGCCAAATAAAAATTTAAATAATTATAATATTCGAAATTAACGGATAACGTTTTCCCGATTAAATTTTTTAAATTATAAATATTAAATACGATATTTTTATCGATTTCGATTAAATAAAAAAATATAACTTATTATTAAATTATAAAAACAAAAATATTATTTGGTTCGACAATTTACTAACTTTGACCAAGTTCTTACCAACGATTAAACTTCCAACCCGATATTTATTAAATGGATACGTTAACCTTAAAGTTTAGGAAAACGTTTACCGCCGTAACCGTACTATAAAAAAGGCCAATAAATAATACCAAATTTTTCGACGTTTATAAAAAAAACCTAAAAACGATTTTATTTTAATACCCGTATTTATTATTCCGTTAAATATGGTAAATAAAAAAGATATACCGGACGTATATAATATTAAACCGACCATTTCCGTTATAAAAATTATTAAAAATAACGTAATTATCGCCTCGTTAACAAATAAATTAAAAATAAATTCCTGTACGGAACAATAAAATAAATAACCGTTACTTTAAAAAACTATTTTTTTAAAAATAAAAAGTCGAACGTTATAATAATAACTGCTTTAAAAAATTAGAAAATATATAACGGCTAAAAAATTCCTTTTTCCGAAAATAAAGATCCGGAATACGTAAAACAAATTCGGAAGCTTTTACCAAAACCTTTCGCCCATTTAAAAGGATTTTTTTTTTAAAAAAAAAGTTAATACTTTTTTAAACTTTCGACCTAATTATAACGTAATTCTGGAATTCGACCGGCCGATACCCGCTTTTGGACCTTTTATTTACAAAACGCCTATTTAATTCCTCCCGTTAAAAGAAAATGGTAACCAAATTATTAAAAATGGACTTTATTAAATTATATATACAAAAAAACGCCGTCTTAATTTTATTTACCCCAAAAGCTTATTTGTTGGAACGCCGGTTTTATATCGATTACCGTTAAAAAAACCAATATTTAAAAAATCGCCTTATTTTAACCCCTTTATTTAACGGTACTATATTTAACTACCGAAACGCTAAACGTTTTACCAAAATCGATATTATCTAAACGTTTTATAAACTTCGTATCGTTATTAAGTCGGAATACTTGATAACATTTAAAACCCGTTAAAAAACGTTTTAATAAAAAGTATTTTTATTTGAACTAAAAATAGGCCCTACCTGGTAATAATCGTTTATTAATGCCTAATTGCATAAACTCCTCGATTATTGCGCGAGCGCTTACGCCGACGACGTACTGATCTATTCCGGCCCTGAGAAAGAACATTAAGAACATTGCGAAAAAGTCATTTACCGGCTACACAAGGCCAACCTTCAAGGAGATATCTAAAAGTCCCGGTTCAACGTCAAGAAAGTGGATTACCTCGGTGTTGTCATGGAAGCAGGCGTGGGTATTTCCATCGACCCAGCCAAGATCAGGGTAATACAAGAATGGATACGCGCAGCGGCGGCCGACGAGATTGACGAAGACCACCCCGATGACAATAAGGCCGCGAAGGCAGGAACCGGATCAACAAGGAAGAAACGGCACCTATAACTGACAGAGACTTGCATACTCTCTTTGATCGTATACAAGTTTCTAGGAGGGGGTAGTGTAACGGCAGCCGCCACCAGGATCAAACCGTGAGGCTGGCAACCGTCACATGGGACTGACAGCTGCCACACGAACTAGCCACCTGCCACACAGAGAGTGGGGACATTTGTAGATCTTCACGCACTTCGCGACTCTGCCTTTCCTTCCTTCTTTTCTTCAGCTTAGAATCTTCGTTCATAGCGCCAATAAACTAGCTATCATGCTATATTTCGCTGGCCGTAACACGGAGTACTTGTATAACACGTTAGGTATAATATTTATTATACAAATTATATTGTATAATAATCTTTTATGTATTTGGTTTAACCTGAAAAATAAGGCTTGAACCTATTCGACCTTGTATTATATTTATAAAATTAAAAATAAAATTATTTCGTTTCTATATTTATTTTTATAAATACGATATAACTAATTATTATTATATTAAGAAATACTATATAACTTAAAATATAACGTATTAAATAAGCGAGCTATATAAATAATCAAGCTACGTAGTTTTAACACCTTATAATAACAAATTTAAATAACTTATTAATAATATATCGTATTAATTGAAATTAATTAGAATTTCTTTTTTTTGCAAAACGTCTTTATAACTTCTTTATAAGTACGCGTATTATATTTAAGCTTGTCGTAAACGTTAAATTTCCGTTTCTTGGTTTTAAAATTTTCCTAACGATCTTTTTTAATTGCTATTAACTGAACCTTTTTATCATCCCCTTTTTTGAAGCTAGAAGAATTTTAAAATTTTTTAAAAAAAAAAAAACGTTCACTTAAAATATAATTCGTTTCGCGCAATAAAACGTTTTTTGCGAAAAAAAAGCGGCTTAATATAATAATAATATATAACATTGTTTTACAAAATTAACAGATTTAAATATTCTTATTAACGAATTACCTTAATAAATTTTAATTTCCTTTCATAAATATTATTCTTATTTTTCTACCTTATAAATATTTTTAAATACTTTCGCAAAGAATAAAATAAAACCGGCGGAATTTAACGGAAAAACGGTTACTATAAATATAATTAAAGAAACTTTTAATCCGGAAAAAAAGTTATTAAAATCGAATAAAATATTATTAATTTTCGGAAATCAAGATTTAATATTACCAAACGTTATAGTAACTTAAAACGTAATATAAAAGCCGACGAAAAGTCTTTTTTGATAATATAGAGATAATAACGTTATATTAGGTTTTCGATATAACGTAAATAAAAGCTGATTTTAAAAAAAGAATATATATTAAAAGGTTAAAGCCGATACGAAAAATACGGAAGTATATAAAATTTAATAATGTTATTATTAGCGCAATATTTTTCGAATTTTATAAAATAATAATTTTTATAGCTATCGAAAATGAAAAAATGTTTCGAACCTTTTAGACGCATTCGAATATATTTGTTAAAATGCTGGCTTTATTTTAAATTTAATTTATTTATTATTTAATTATTATTATTTAATATAATCTTTTGATTAGTTTTTAATACTACGTTATGACTGTAATGAAATTTAAAATAATTTTTTCCCGTTATAATAATAAATAACGGTATAATTTAACTTTAAAAATTAATTACTTAAATAATTATGAGGTTTTATATAACCTTGCGAATTAAAAACGCTTTCGAGCCGTTTTTGCTTATATTTTAAATATTTAATTTTAATTAATAATTTTTTAATACTAATAATATTGAACGTTTTGTAAAAAGATTTAGGATAAACTTAGTTATTTAAGTTAAAAAATAAAATTAAAAGTTAAGTTTAAAAGCGTTATATTTTATATATAATATTTCCGAATTTACTTTAAAAATCCGATATTATACTCGATACGTCTAAGTTGATATTATTTTTTAATTACGAAAATTAACGCCCATCGAAAAAGAATTTATTATCGAAAAACTTTTCAATTTAAATACGTAAATATCTTTTACCCGATTTTAATACGTTAAAGATATAATTAATATATTGCTAGTTTAACGCGTTATAAAACTCGTTAAAATTAATTAAGGGTTAAACTTTATTAAACGGCAAAAAAAGTTTTAAACGCGGTTGAATCGAAAAAATAATTGTTAATAAGTTTTATACGAAAACTTAAAAACGGTGCGTAAATAAATCGAATTTATCCGGGTTATAATTACGAAATACGATATAGTAAAAAATGGTATTTATAATTTCAATAGAAATAAAATTTTAATAAAACTTTTTATAGTAACGGATATAATAGTTATTAATATTAAAAAACGTAAAACTTTTTAAATAAACGTAATAAGAAAATAAAATATAAATTATAATTATTTAAGCTATTAATTTTTAAAGTTAAATTATACCGTTATTTAATATTATAATAAGAAAACGGTTTGAAATTTTAATACCGTAATAATTTATTCTTAATAGCCGATTAAAAAATTATATTAAATAATAATAATTAGATAATAAAAAAATTAAATTTTAAATAAATTTAATATTTTAATAAATATATTCGAACGTATACGAAAAGTCCGAAACGTTTGTTTATTTTCGACGGTTATGAAAGTTATCCTGCGATAAAATTTAGAGAATTTTACGTTAATAATAATATTATTACGTTTTATATACCTACGTATTTTTCGTATCGGTTTTAATCTTTTAATATATTTTATTATTTTATTTTAAAATACGATTATTTACGATATATCGAAAATTTAATATAACGTTATTATGCTTATATTATTAAGAAAAGTTTCATCGCCGGCTTTTACGACGCATTTTAAATTATTATAACGTACGATAATATTAAATCTGGATTCGCGAAAGTTAATTATATATTATTCGATTTTAATAACATTTTTTCCGAATTAAAGTTTTTTTAATTATATTTACCTTAACCGTTTTCTTTTTAACCTCCGCCGGCTTTAATTTATTCTATACGAAAATCCTTAAAAATATCCGTAAAATAATAAAATAAAAATAATATTTATAAAAGAAAATTAGAAGTTATTAAAATAACTTATTAATAAAAATACTTAATTAATTTTATAGCAAAGAGTTATATATTATTATTATATCAAGCCGCTTTTTCCCGGAACAAAATCATTTAATTACGCGAAACGAGCTATATTTTTAAAAAAACGGTATAAGATTAAAAATAAACCTTTTTTTTAATAAAAAAAAGTACTTATTATATAAAAAAAGTAAGCTTTTTGGCCTAAAAAGAAAAGGATAATAAGAAAATGCAGCTAATAATAACGGAAAAAGATCGTCGTAAGAGGCTAAAATGAAGAAACGAAAATATGGCGTTTACGACAAGCCTGGATATAATACGCGTATATATATAAATGTTGTAGATACGACTAGCGAAAAAAAAAACCCCGATTCATTTAAATTAAGGCGATATATTATTATTAAGTTATTTAAATTTATTATTACGAGGTGTTTAAAAACGGCTCGCGGGCTTGTTTAGCTCGCGAGTTTATATAAACCGTTAACTTATTTTTTATTTCTTATTATATTTATTTAAAACTTTTATATTTTTTGGTATTAATAATTATTATGCTCGTTATTATAAAAAATTTTATTAAGAGTTTAATTTCATTTAAATTATCGATATCTTTTTTATAATACCGTATTTTATGATTATAACCCGAATAAATTCGAACTATTTACGAAATATTTTTAAATTTTCGAATAAAACCCCCTAATAATTTATTTTCCGATTTAAACCTATTTAAAACTCTTATTACTTTTTCACAAAGTTCGACGTGTATTTAATTTTAACTTAATTTATAACGCGTTAAGTAAGTAATATATTAATTATATTTTTAATGTATTAAAGTGAAAGATACGGTTAATAATAGAATTCTTTTTATTAATATTAAGTTTTATAAATTAAGTCCGATATTAAATCGGACAAGATTGTTATTATATCGAAATCTTAAAGTAAAATTATACCGTATATATAAAATCAATTTTAATATAAAAAAGGTTAAGGACTTTTTTAAACCTCAACAGCTAAATTTACTTTAGCTTTTTTTATAAGCCGTTTTATAAAGATGGTATTACGAAATATATAATTAAAGTTAAATAGTAAAAAGTTAAAAAAGCGGCACAATTCGCTTATTCTCATAGCTCGCTTATTTAATACATTATATAATAATATAACGTATTACATAAGCAAGTCGCGTATATAGGCGAGTTGCGCGGTTTTTAACACCTCGTAATAACGAATATAAATAAGTTAATTACAATATACTAAATCAGTTTAAATTAATTATGTTCTTTTTCGTAAAACGTATTTATAATTTTTTAAAAAATGTACGTATTGTGTTAAGCCTTATTACGGACGCTATATTATTATTCCTTTTTTTCAACTCGTTACTAATCGATTATTTCTTAACGCGTTTAAGTTAATATTACCTTTATTTCGTACGAACAAAAGCTAATCGATAGGAAATCTATTTTCTATCGAATATTTAATTTAAATATGTAACGTTTTTTATCTGAATGTAATACGTTAAAAGTATATACGTCGGAAAACGTATTAAAGAGCAGATTTAAAAGTGCGTTAAAGAGCGTATTAAGGGGCTCGTACGGGGTATTTCGCCAGGCGTATAGCAAGGTTTGTAGCAGGTGCGTAGCAAGGCGTATTAGGCTTGATTTTATAATAACATAATATTTACATTGTTAAATAATTAAAATAAATGATTTTTTAAAAAGATGAATATTTGTTATATAGAATAAATAACTTCTTTTAGTCAGCAAAAAGATTGTAACAAAGAATTGTTGCTAACAGCTGGTAAAGTTAGTCGATCGCGTCGGTTTAAGAAGAAAGAATGGCAACCTGGCGACCGTAACAGACCTTGATATAATGCGTGTATTTGTTAAAAGGTTGTAGAAATAATTAGCACAGAAATATTCCATTAATTGGAATTAATTTGATATGTAGTAATTAAGTTATTTAAGTTAGTTATTACAAGGCACCAAGAACTACACGATTTGCTTGTATACGTAACTTGCTTGTATAGTACCTTAATTAAAATTATTATTGCTTACTTTGAAATTTCATAACGTACTTTATAAGCGAACGCAATATATAAGCCAACGTAACACTTTTTTAACTATTTTAACTATTTATCTTTAATCGTTTATTTTTTAATAATAATATTTTAAAACGCTTTATAAAAAAAGTAAAAATAAATCTAGTCATTTAAGTTAATAACGAAATCCGAAACTTAATTATAAAAAGCTTAATTTTCTTTATAAAGTTTTATTTTTTATCTTAATATACCCTTATACCGCTAAATACGCTCGAATTAATATTATCTTTAATTCGCGAAAATTAACATCGATCGAAAAGAAATTTTTTAACCGAATTGTTAATTGAAATATATAAACGTTTTTTATCCGGTTTTAATATATTAAAAATATAGTTAATATATTGCTTACTTAACATATTATAAAACGCACTAAAACTAAATAAACGCCGAACCCTGCTAAATAATAAAAAAGATTTTAAACCCGTTTATATTAACAAAATTAATTATTAAAAAATTTTATCTAAAAACTTTATCTAAATATTTTAAATATTTTGTAAATAATTCGAACCTATTCGTATTATAATTACGAAATCCGGTATCGTAAAAATAGATATTTATAATTTCGACGAAATAAATTTTAATAAAAATTTTCATAATAAAGAGTATAATAATTATTAATATTAAAAAATGTAAGAAATTTAAACAAACGTAATGGAAAAATAAAAAATAAAAAATAAATATCTACGTTATTAATTTATAAAATTAGGTTACACCGTTATTTATTATTATAAAAATAGAATTATTTAAAATTTTAATACCGTAATAATTTATTATTATTAATTAATTAAAGGATCTTATTAAATAATAATGATTAAATGATATATAAATTAAATTTAAAATAAATTCAATATTTTAATAAATATATTCGGACGCGTATAAAAAGTTCGAGACGTTTTTTGATCGTCGACGGCTATAAAAACTATTATTCGATAAAATTCAAAAAATGTTATACGAATTATAATATTATTATACTTTACATAATTAGGCATTTTTCGTATCAGTTTTAACTTTTTAACGTATTTTATTTTATTTATTTTAAAACGTATTTATTCGTTATATATCGAAAACCTAATACGACGTCATTGTACCTGTATTACTAAAAAAGTTCATCTTATCGGCTTTTATAACGTGTTTAGAATTGCTATAACGTCCGATAATATTAAATTTAAATTCGAAAAAATTAACCTCATTTTATTCGATTCTAATAACGTCTTTTCCGAACTCGAAACTTTTTTAATTATACCTACGTCGATTTTCTTCTCGTTAACCTTCGCCGGTTTTATTCGTTCTCCACTCGTAAAAATCCTCACAGATATTTATAGAATAATGAAATAAAAACGTTATGTGTAAAAAAAAGATTCAAATTATTCAGGTACCTTACTAATAAAAATTATCGAATTAATTAATTTTATAACAAAAAGTAACTTATTACTTTTATACGAAATCGCTTTTTTTCGAAGAGAAAAATGCTTAATTACGTAAAACGAATTATATTTTACACAATCGTCGGAAAACCAAGAATAAACGTATTTACAAGAAAACTATTTATTATATAAAAAGAATAAATCTTTTTAGCCGAAAAAGAAAAAAAGAAGTACAGCTAATAAGGGTTAAAAATAATTATCGCAACAAGGTTAAAATCAAAAACGGAAATATAACGTTTGTAGTAAGCCCGGACATAATACGCGTACTTATAAAGAATTTATAAAAACGTTTAACGAAATAAAATCCGATTAATTTCAATTAATATAATATATTATTATTAAATTTTTTAAATTTATTATTATAAGGTATCAAAGAGTATTATACTCGCAGCTGTATTGCCCTCGCTTATATAGCTCCTTAAAGTATTTTAATATATTTTTATAGTTACAGATATTAAAAGTTAAACTAAAATTTCAAGAAAGTTTTATAAAAAGCTATATATAAATTCAAAACCGTAATTACCTTAAATTTATTATATATTCACTAATAAATAAGTTAAACTCTTTTATAAAATACTTAATAATATAATATTTAAAATTTTATATAATATTATACGGTTTTAGTAAGTATTAAATATATCTTATATTATAAAAGTATTTATATATATATCTTTAAAACTTAAATAATTATACCTATTTAATATTGTTAATAAAGATTAATTTTTTTAACGGCTTAACGATTTTTAACTTTTTATATTTTTACTTTTTATTAAATTATAGTTATATAAATATAGTATACACGATTTATATTGTTAATATATATTCGATTTTTAAACTTTGTTTTAATAGTTTCTCTTTTAATAAATAAATTTAATAAAATAAATAGAAATATACCGCAAGTATTACAAATCTGTATCATTATATATTATACATTTCTTTTGGTATAATATTATTAGGTTTAAAACTTTCTTAATTATACTTAAAAACGATTTTCTTTAACTTTAATATTTTTAATACTTTTATTTTTAAATACCTCCGTTTTATACCTTTTATAATATGTATTTCAATGCAGTTTTTACTTTATTAAAATATTTATAAATTACTTTATATAATACTAAGAATTCTTATTTTTATATCTTAACGTGGTTTGTTATCGGATTTCTAATATTAGTTGTCGTTAAAAATCCTAATTCAGGAAGCGGGTCAATTCAAGAAGTGGGTACACCCCGCTAGCATAACGTGCTTTAGATAACGCTAAGCCTAGTATACAGGCCATTAAAAGTTTCGGCTCCTATATCGTATCGGCGCTAATGGAAGTAGTTAAAGGAACTAAAGCTAGCTGGAGGGTTAAAGCTTTAAAACTAATTAAATTATCGTATATCATTATTTGTTTAATACCGTATTTCGACTTCTTTAATTAGATTTTTCATTCTGTCTGCCTTGTATACCTAGGTACGGTTTTTCGAGGTGCTTCTAGTCGCGTCATATTACTAGACGTGTACGTATATAGTAGACTAGGCGCTATTCTATATAGCTCGATATCTAATTAATAATACTTAATCTTATAAAAAAATAAATCAACAACAGAAAATGAAATATTTATAGCAAGTCTAATTATAATACGCTTATTTATAAAAAGACTATAAATACGTTTAGTGAAAAGATTAATTAATTTATAAATAATTTCTTTTATTATATTTATTTTATTTAGTTTTATTGTCGTAAGATGTTAAATAATGGCTCGTTTTATTATTTAGCTCGTTCGATAATATAAATCTTATAATTTTAACGTATAACTATAATATAAACGGGAAAATTATATTAAATAGTATTTTATCATTAAATTAATTTTTAATGTTTTATAAATAAATTATTTAAACTTATAATTATATTTTAAAATTATTAAAAGTAATAGCTTATAATAGCTTAGATATCTTTATATTTATAACTTAAAAAATATATATAATTATCAATTACTTTTGAAATTATTCAAAATAAAGTATATTGAAAAATTTATTTAAAATAATTATATTAATCGTAATGTTATCGTAGTTATAATAAAACTATCGTAATTCAGAGTTTTAAGTTTTAATTTCATAATATTATACACCGTTGACTTTTTGGAAAATTACACTATTTTGTAATATATATAAATTATATTCGACATTTATCTTAACTGTTTAATCTGCATTAAACACATTCATTTTAAAATAACTCTTTAATTAAATTTTTAGGTTTCTTTAAACAAGTCCTAGAAATCTTTTATAAAAAAAGAAATTAAATTTCTTCGAAACGACGTGCTACCGGACCTGTTATTTAAGTAATTATTATCGTAGTCTTATTAGTTTATTGCGTGAATTTAAGATTTGAACAACTTATTTTACTATAAAAAGATAATATTTGAAATATCTTTAATATACGCTAAAAGGATTTAAGCGCGCTAAAGTAAGCTATAGTAGTCTTTTAATTACACGATAAATATTAATAGAAAAAGATTGCTATATTTTATAATATTATAATAAATTAATTTTAATCAATTAATCTACTTTTTATATAAAGATATATTTAATATCTTAATTACATACGTTCTAAGTATTTAATTTACGTAAAACTTAATATATTTAATATAAATATAATATATTTTTATAAAGCTTCGACAATATTATAAGTTTTATTTATATTACGGTTTATTTCTTAACTCTTTTTTAATCGGTCGTATATTAGTTTCTAATAGCAATAGTCTTTTATTATTATCGTAGTATAAAGATATATAACTTTCAGAAACTAAACATTATTATTAAAAATTTATATTTTTTAAACTTTAACTTCAATTGCATTATATAGGACATTTTTAATATTCGTTCATTAATATTTACTGTCGATATAATTCTGGATTTACGATATTCGTTATCTAAGTAAAGGTCTTAGTTATTTAAAACGGGTTTTTTTAAATTACTTCCGCGTTATAAATTAAATTATACTTTATATTAAACTAAAATGCTATACAATTAAACTGTCCAAACCAGCCATCGGATTAATTTGTAAACATTTTAATTATTTTCTTTGAATTTTTTTTAATATTAATAAGATAAAATAACTTAGTAAAGAAGAGAAAATAAATCTAACTATATAGGTTGAGAAACCAAACCCGAAACTTATTTCTGCAAACTCTATTGTATATATAAAGTTTTTTTATAACTTTAAAAGCTTAATATTACGGTAAATACGCTCGAACGAATATTATCCTGGCTTTATAATAATTGACGGCGATCGAAAAGAAATCGATTATTAACCGAATTTTTGATTTAAATGCGGAAGCGTTTTTTTATTTAACTTTGATATATTAAAAATATGGCGAATTTATTACTTACTTAACGCGTTATAGAATTTGTTAAAGTTAACAAGGCGTCGAAATTTCTAAAACAGCAAAAAAGTTTTTAATTACGTTTAAATCGGAAAATCGATTATTAACGCATTCTATCCGAAAATTTAAAAATAGTTCGTAAATAATTTAAACTTATTCAAGTTATTATTACAAAATACGATATCTTAAAAAAGAATATTTATAACTTCCACAAGATTAGATTTTTAATAAAGCGTTTTATAATAACGGGTATAATAATTACTAATATTGAAAAACGTAAAATTCTTAAATAAACGTAAAAAACTTTTTTATAATTATTCAAGATATTAATTTTTAAAATTAACTTATACCCTTATTTATAATTATAGCAAGAAAGATCAACGTACTATATAAGCGAGCGCAATAGATGAACGAACGTAATACTTTTTTAGCCATTTTAACTATTTATTTTTAGTCATTTATTCTTAATATTAACATTATATAACGCTTTAAAAAAAAAGCAAAAATAAACCTGGTTATTTAAGTTAAAGAAAACCTGAAACTTAATTAAAGAAAATTGATTGTGTTTATAAAGGCTTATACTTTTAATATACCGTTTTATTGGTATATACGCCCGAACCGGTATTATCTTTATTTTGCGAAAATTAACGCCGACTGAAAAGAAATCAATCATCGCTCGAATTCTTAACCGAAATAGGTGAACATTTCTTATCCGGCTTTAATATATTAAAAATATGGTTAATATATTACTTACTTAACGTATTACGAAACGAATTTTAGTTAACTAAATGTTAAATTTTATTAAACGATAAATAAAAGTCTAAATATATTTAAACCCGAAAATCGATTATTAACGGCTTTTATCCGAAGATTTAAAAACATTTTATGAATAATTTAAGTTTATTTAAGTTATAATCACAAAATACGGCATATTAAAAAAGAATATTTATAACTTTAACGAGAGTAAATTTTTAACAAAATTCTTTATAATAACGAATATGATAATTATTAATATTAAAAAACGTAAAAGATTTAAGTAAACGTAGTAGAAATAAAAAAATAAAAAAAAATAGGAAATATAAAAAGATTGAAAAATGGAAAAATATATTTACTTGAAAGAATAACAACGTAGAAGAATAAAAAAGTGAAAAAATAAATAATAATTATTTAATTTATTATTTTTTAAAATTATTTTATATCGTTATTTATTATTATATTAAAAAGGTTTACTTAAAGTTTTAATGCCGTAATAATTTATTGCTAATAATTGATTAAAAAAATCATATTAAGTAATAATAATCAAATAATAAATATTTCAAGTGGGAAATAAATTTAATCTTCTAATAATATATTCTAACGCGTATTACAAATTCGAATCTTTTTTTTATTTTTAACGGTTACGAAAATTATTATTCGCTGAAATTCGAAAAATATTCCATAAATTTTAACATTATTATACTTTATTTATGCGTATAGCTTTATAATAGGTTTAGCTTTTTAAATATTTAATTTTTTATTTTGAAATACGTTTATTTATTATATATCGAAAGTTTGATATAACGTTATTATATTTATATTACTAAAAAGAACCTGCCGGCTTTTATAAGGTATTTCAAGCTGCTATAACGTCCGATAATATTAAATTTAAATTCGAGAAAGCTAGTCTTATTTAATTCGATTTTAATAACGTTATTTTCAAACTCGAAAGCTTTTTAGTTATACTTACGCCGATTATTTTCGCAGTAATTTCCGCCGGTTTTATTCGTTTCTCGCTTGTAAAAATCTTTAAAAATATTGATAAAATAATAAAATAATGACGTTATGTATAAAAAGCAATTTAAAAATTATTAGGGTAGCTTAATAATAAAAATCTTTAAACCGGCTGATTTTTAATAAAAAATAATTTATTATCTTTATACGAAATCGATTTTTTTTTAAAAAGACGTTTAATTCCGCAAAATAAACTAAAGTTCCACGTATACGAGCAAAGCACACAAACAAGCGAAATACTTTTTGACATCTCGTAATAACAAATTTAAACAACTTAATAATAATATATGGTATTAATTTAAATTAATCGTATTTTTTCCCTTAAACGCTTTTATAACTTTTTTATAAGTACGGATATTATATCGGAACTTTCTTTAAATACTATATTTTCTTTTCTTCGTTTTAATTCTTTTACAATAATCTTTTTTAATAGTTATAGGCTGCATTTTTTTACGATCCTTTCTTTTAAGTCAAGAAAGCTTATTTGTTTCATATAACAAGTATTTCTCCTTTTTAAAAACGTTTATTTTTAGTTTTGCGATATTTGTTTAAAATATGGGTCGTTTCGTAGAATTAAATATTTTTTCCCGAAGAAAAGTAACTTCGTATACAAATAATAGGTTACTTCTTGTTACAAAATTCACCGATTTAACGTTTGTTAACCCATTATTTTTATAAATTTTAAATGTTTTTAAAAGTAACGTTTTTATTTAGTTATTCTCTTGATATTTTTAGGGGTTTTTCGTCAACGAAAAACGAATAAAACCGGTAGAAGTTAATCGAAAAAACGATCGGCGTAAGTATAATTAAAGAAACTTCTAATTCGAAAAAAAAGTTATTAAAATCGAATGAAATAAGATTAATTTTTGTAAATTTAGATTTAATATTATCGGACGTTATAATAGCTTGGAATACGTCGTAAAAGCCGACAAGAAATTTCTTTTGGTAATACAGGGATAATGGTATCGTATTAGATTTTTGATATATTATAAATAAACGCATTTTTTAAAAAAAATAAGATACATTAAAAGGTTAAAATCGATACAAAAAACCCGCGCCTATATAAAGCGTAATAATAATATTATTAATATAATACCTTTTAAATTTTATCGAATAATAATTTATATATCCGTTAAAAATAAAAATAAAACGTTTCGAATTCTTTGTACGCATTTAGGTATATTTGTTAAAATGTTAGATTTATTCGAAATTTAATTTATTTATTATTTAGTTATCATTATTTGATATGATTTTTTAATTGATTATTAGTAATAACTTATCATAATATTAAGATTTAAAGTAATTCTTTTCAATTATAATAATAAATAACGGTAACGTTTTATTTAAGCTTGCGAGCTAAATAATATTAGAAACCGATTTTGTTATTATTTTAATAATTTGGTTCTAATTATTAATTTCTTAATACTAATAACATAAAACGTTTTATAAAAGAATTTAAGATAAACTTAGCTATTTATGCTAAAAAATAAAACCAAAAGTTAAGCTTTGAAAAGTTATATTTTATATATAATATTCCCGAATTTACTTTAAAAGCTCGATATTTCGGTCGATACATTTAATCCGATATAATTTCCCAATTACGAAAATTAACGCCGACCGAAAAGAAAATTCATTATTAAAAATGTTTTTAATTTAAAGACGCGAACCTTTTTTGTCCGATTTTAATACGTCAAAAATATCGCTACTATATTATTAATTTAATATATTATAGAATACGTCAAAATTAATTAACCGTTAAGTTTTATTAAATAATAATAAAAGTTTTAAATATATTCAAATCGGGAAATCGGGAAATCGAATATTAACGGGTTTTACGCGAAAGTTTAAAAACGTTTCGTAAATAATTCGAACTTGTTTAAGTTATAATCCTAAAATCAGGTATCGTAAAAAAGAATATTTCTAATATCGCCGAAATTAAATTTTTAAGAAAGTTTTTTATAATAACGGATATAATAATTATTAATAATAAAAATCGTAAAGAATTTAAAGAAATAAAATAGGAAAATAAAAAGTAAATAATAATTATTTAAAGTATTAATTTTAAAGTTAAATTATGCCGTTCTTTATTATTATAACGGGGAAGAAGCATTTTAAATTTGAAAAACGGAATAATTTATTATTAATAACCGATTTAAAAATTGTATTAAATAATAACAATTAAATAATAAATAAATTATGTTTCGAATAAATCTAGCATTTTAATAAATATATTTAAATACGTACGAAAAGTTTCAAACGTTTTTTTATTTTCGACGGCTACGAAAATTATTATTCGATAAAATTCGAAAGATATTACGTTGATAATAACATTATTACGTTTTATATAGCCGCGCATCGACTTTAGTTTTTTAATATTTTTTATTTTTCTACTTTAAAACGGGTTTATTTACGGTATATCAAAAGTTTAATACAACGTTATTATACCTATATTACTAAAAAAAACATTTTTTCGCCGGTTTTTATAATACGTTTTAAGTTATTATAACGTTCGATAGTAATAAATTTAAATTTACGAAAATTGGTTTTATTTTATTGGATTTTAATAACGTTGTTTCCGAATTAGAAATTTTCCAATTATATTTACCTTAACCGTTTTCTTTTTAACTTCCGCTAGGTTTATTTTACCTTTTCCGAAAACTTTTAAAAATATTCGTAAAGGAACAAAATGAGGTTAATATTTTTTTTAAAAAGAATTAAGGTAGTTTATTAATAAAGATATTTAAGCCAGTTAATTTTATAACAAAAGATTATATATTATTATTATATCAAGCCGTTTTTTTCGAAAAAAAAAACGTTTAATTACGGGAAACGAATTCTATTTTAAGTAAACGTTATAAAACTAACTATAAACGTTTTTTTTAAAAAAAATTATTTATTATATAAAGGACTAAATTTTTTTGACTTGAAAAGAAAGGGATAAAAAAAAATAGTTAATAATAACGGAAGAATTCGTTATAAAAAAGTTAAGATTAAGGAACGGAAGTATAACGTTTACGGCAAACCCGGACATAATATGCGTATTTGTATAAAAGTTATATATACGTCCCGCGAAAAAGAATTCGATTGATTTAAATTAATGCGATACGTTATAATTAAGTTATTTAAATTTATTGTTACGAAATGCTAAAAAACGGTTCGGGAGCTTGTTTGGCTCGCCAGCTTGTTTGGGACGTTATAGCTTAATTTTCCAAATTACTAATTTAAATAATTATAATTTCTTTTCTATCTTTTTATTACGTTTATTTAATTCTTTTACGTTTTTTGATATTAATAATTATTATGCTCGTTATTATAAAAAGTTTTATTAACAATTCCGCTTCGTTAAAATTCTAAATATTGTTTTTTATAAAACCGTTTTTTACGATAATAATCCGAATAAATTTAAATTATTTGCAAAATATTTTTAAACTTTTGATAAGATTCGTTTATAAATAATTTTCCGATTTAAACGTGTTTAAATCGTTTTTGCCGTTTAATAAAGTTCGACGTTTAATTAATTTTAACGCGTTTATAACGCGTTATATAAGTAATAAATTCGTTATATTTTCAACGTATTAAAGCCGGATAAAAAACGTTTACGTATTTAAATTAAAAATGTGATCAATAATAGATTTACTTGTCGGTTAATGTTAATTTTCGTAAAGTAGAAGTAATATTAATTTTGGCGTATTTGTTATAACACGGTATATTATATTAAAATAAGAAACTTTAGAAATGAAATTAACCTTTTTATAATTAAGTTTATTTTTAGTTGTTTTTATAAGTCGTTCTATAACGTTAATATTAAAAACTAAATAATTAAAGATAGGTAGTTAGAATGACTAAAAGAGTGTCTCGCTTGCTTGTAAATCTCGCTCCCATATGTAGGACGATATATTTTAAGTAAACGTTAAAATATTAAAAATACACGTTTTTTTGAAAGAAAAGGAATATTTACTATAGAAAAGAAATAAGCTTTGCTGATTGAAAAAAAAAAAAGTAATAAAGAAAATGCAATTAATAACGGCTAAAAATAATCGATATAAAAAACTTAAAATTAAAAAAAGAAAATATAACATTTACAGTAAATCCGAACATAATACGCGTATTTATAAAAAAGTTATAAATACTTTTAACGAAAAAAATCCGATTAATTTTAATTAATAACATATATTATTCTTAAGTTATTTAAATCTATTGTTACGAGGTATTAAAAAGTGTTGCGTTTGCCTATATATTACGCTCGTTTATACAGCACGTTACTTTAAGTTTTAGTATTATAATAATCTATTTCTAGCAGTTAATTAAAAGGTTGTATTAAATAATAATAACTTGATCATAAAAAAATTAGGTCCAAAATAAATCTACTATTTTGATAAATATATTTATACGTATATAAAAGGTTCGAAACGTTTCTTTATTTTAACGGTTATAAAAATTATTATTTAATAAAATTCGAAATATACTACGCTAATTATAATATTATTACGTTTTATATATCCGCGTATTTTTCTATCGACTTTAACCTTTTAACAGATTTTATCTTTTTATTTTAAAAGACATTTATTCGTTTTATATTAAAAACTTAATATAACGTTATTATATCTTTATTATTAAAAAGAATGTGATTGCCGGCTGTTATAACC
Source organism: Monosporascus sp. CRB-9-2 (assembly GCA_004155915.1). NCBI lineage: Eukaryota > Fungi > Ascomycota > Sordariomycetes > Xylariales > Monosporascus > Monosporascus sp. CRB-9-2. The sequence continues at coordinate 56,686 of QJOA01000136.1, read as the reverse complement.
CATTTGAAGTTATTATAACGTTCGATAATATCAAATCTGGATTTGCGAAAGCTGGCTTTATTTTATTCGATTTTAATAACTTTTTTTCTGAATTCGAAATTGTTTAATTATACTTACGCAAATTATTTTCGTGTTAACCTCCGGCGGTTTTATTCGCCTTTTATCTATAAAAACCTTAAAAAAATATCTATAAAGAATATAATAAACACGTTATTTATTAGAAAAATATTAAAAATTATTAAGATAATTCGCTAACAAAAACCATTAAATTAGTTAATTTCTTAACAAAAAGTAATTTATTATTTTCATACAAAATTACTTTTTTCAGGAAAAAAATACCTATTTAGGTAAAACGAACTATATTCTAAATATACGTCGATAAGCCAGAAGCAAAAGTTTTTAAAAAGAAGAAATATTTACTATATAAACGAAATAAACCTTTTTAGCCGAAAACAAGAGGTAATAGAAAATATAATTAATAACGGATAAAGATAATCGTCGCAAAAACGTTAAACTAAAAAAACGAAAGTATAGCGTTTGTAATAAGCCCGGATACAATACGCGTATTTATAAAAAAGTTATAAATACGTTGAACGAAAAGGAATTCGATTAGTTTAAATTAATTTAATACAATATAGTTCTATTATTTGGATTTGTTATTACGAAGTATTAAGCAACGATCCGCTTCTTAGTTTGGACGGTTTAATAATATAGTACGTTAAATCTCTTCTTTTTAAACTGTAATAATAATATATTTATTTTTTAATAAAGAAAATAAGAAAATTATATTATTTCGTTAAGTAAAATCTTACTTTATTCTAGTTTTATAAAATTAAAAATTCTTTATTTAGTATATTAATTTTAATTTTTATAAAATAAAACATCTGGCCTTACCTTTATTTCGGATTATTATCGATATAGTTTAGATAATACTTTTCGTATATGTAGCGGGTATACTATTATTAAAGATAACTTTTATCGTTAATATAACTTTCGTTTATATATAGCTTAATTAACTATAACTTCGGAGTTTTTAAATTAAAACAGTTCAACATCTTTATTAACTGCAGTTTTCTTGTAAAAAAATAAATCTATAATATATATATTATATTTAAAAAAAAGAATAAATAAATCGTATGGTTATAAAAGTAATAAATATTTTAAACCAAGTTATAAAGCGATACTTTTTAAAATCTTTACGAAAACCTTTAATTTTAAAAGGGCTTTAAATTCTATATAAAAAGAAGTTTAATCGAAAAGTAAGTATAATATTTTAGCTTTTACCACGGTTTTAATTACGCTTTTCGAAAATTCGAAATTCAACATTTTAAAAATAGTTTTGAAAAAAGCCGTATAAAAAGTTCGTCACCGTTGTTTTTTTAAACGTCTTTTAAGACTTTTTATAATTATATTTATTATATACTTTCTAATTAACTTTTATTATTATTTTAAATAGCAAAGTTTAATAAGTTCAAGGCTTCTTTTTCAGGCTTAGCCCAATATATAAAGAATTATTATATGATAGAATTTATACGATAAATATTATGCTTAATATATTCAAACTTCATAATAAATTAATAGTTTTAACGGTTAAGATAAATTAATATCTTAATCGTTTAAAGCCGTACTTTAAAATCCACTAATACGTAGTTGCCGATAAGCTTCGACTCCGAAAAATTCTATGCTCACTGACTTTACGGTTCGCCAGGGTTTTATTTTAATTTTACCATTTTTATTATTTTTATAAACTCTTTTCTTTTTAAGTTAGTATATATTTAAAGTTATAATTTTATTAACGCTTAATATTTAACGAGTTAGCAATTTTACCTATAGTTTTAAAATAAGAATCGGTTTTAATAAAAGAAGCGATAGGTAGTTATAATGTCGCGATAATAAAAGCATTATAATTGCTTATTTCTATATATAAATTTACTTATATTCGCTTTAATACTTATTTTAAAGAATATTAATACAAATTTTTATAAAATAATTAGCTTATATTAAATATTTATATAAATTTTTATATCTATCGAGCCCATTTTAATTAGGTAGTAACTTTTATCTCTTTTAAAATTTATAATTTTTAAATCAATATAACAATTAAAAATAGATCAGTTATTTTAATAGCGGCCTATAACACGAAATCCCTATCGTCATAACTTAATCTCAGGTCTCGCTAGCTCGTTATACGAATTAACAATTTAATTGATTAATTTTTGGCGTAAATAAGTAATACTTAAAGCAACTCTTAATACGAGCCAGAGAGGCCTCGGCTCGCTGAGGTAAACTTGGGATTTAATTGGCTGGGTTTTTAGCGTTATGGGGGCGTACTTTGAATGAACTTCGGAACAAATTGGATAACAAGCCAGCTAGCCATGAGCTAGCTGAGATACATTGTAGCTATGGTCCTATACCGCTTTCTGGCTTTCTGTCCAAGTTTTATTCATTGTTAAAGGTCGCCAAGAATAACTTGGCACCTACAACTAACCAGTTACTCAGTTTGAGTCGCGATTACTGGGGTTCCCAGAAGCATGTGATGGGGGGTTTCCCCGCTCAAGATCGCGTAGCTGCTTTGTGGTAGCGGCGGCCGCATACATTAACCTGGTCCTTATTGGGGAACGCACAGTGATACTGCAGCGATGGAGGTTAGCACATCAGAGCTAGACCAATTCAAATGAGTTCACCACCATGGATGAGGTGCGGATGTGGGGGATAAGGGGCGGAGCCAGTCGAATACACCCACCTCAAGTTTTCTAGAGTAATCGCAGATTTGCTCTTATTAATGAAATGCTAAGGCCGGGAGGTGACTAATCGGGGCTGTTACATAACCAGTTACGTAACTTATTTCAAAACATATTTATAAACTTAGTTATAAAAAGTACTAAGTTTTTATTATTATATATTAATGTAATATAATAATATATTATTAAATGTTAAAATATTTTACTATTTTTATAAATATTTTTAAATATCTTTTTTAATTAATTTATTCGTAAATTAATAATATTTTGTTGAATAAATAATATATATTAAAATTATTAAAAAAAAGTAACTTTTAATAAGTAATAATATATATTAAACTTTTTTATTCATCTTTTAATATAATACTTAAATATAAATATTATGAGTTGCTTTATAAGAAAATTTAAAAATATTTATTTATTAAATTTAAAAATATAAATTCGATATTTAATTTTATCGTTTTGATTTTCTATTTGAAATCCTTTTATATATATTAATCAAGCGGTTTAACAGCAAATTGTTTTAAAAAGATACTATTTTGAAATTATAGCGTTTAAAGCCGACCGAAAGGAAATCGGTCTCGAGCTAACTTCTTACTTAAATGCGTAAACATTTTTATAGGATTTTGATATATTCAAAATATTCCCGATTTATTGTTTACTTCGCGAGTTGAAATACGTATCGAAATTAATTAAGCGTCGAAGTTTATTAAACGATACCTACGAAAAAATGAAAAAAGTGAAAGAAAAAGAAATCAACGTAGATAAATCGAAAAGTCTATGATAAAAAAGATATTATATTAAAATTCACTTAAATTTCGAGTGGCTTTTTAATATAGTGATATTATAATTATAAAATATAACATTTATTATAAAAGAACTAATCTTTTAATAAAAATATAGTTAAGGTAAAGTTTTAAATAATATAAAATAAAAATTATAAATATTAAAAACGCTAAAACTTAATACAAACACAATGAGAAAGCCGAAAGTGAATTATAATCATAAAGGTTATTATAAAATAAAATATATTGATAATTTCTTTTATAAAGACAGCATCGAATAAAATAAGAACAAATTTAATAAAATAATCGAAAATAATTTATATTTATATTAAATATTGATTTATACAAAATAACGGTTATGTTTATATACTATCTTAATATAGAAAATTACTTAATCTTTAATATTAAAACAGTTTATTAGTACTTGATTTAGAAATTAAAAGACTTTAAAAAACGAAATATCGAATAAATTATACGTGAAATGTATTTGATATTTTGATAAATATTTCGAAAGGTGGTAAAAGAAGCATCAAAATATTTTCTTATTTTCGACGGCTTCGACAATTATTATTCGATATATTCGGAAAATAATGTCATATAATCAGACCAATTGCTAGCTCAACTTAGCTACGAGCTCCTTATAGGGTCGTATCAGCGACTGTTGCTATATACGTTCTTACCAGGATTTATATGGGGTCTGTCCTAATCCTGTTTGGCTGTAGGGGGGTGCATTCTTACAAATAATATACTAATAGCGATATTATTACGTTATATATACTTCTCTATTTCGTTTATTTACTTTAACTTTTTAAGAGATTTGCTTTCTTTATTTTAATATATTTAAATATTTAATTGTAAAACCTTATACAACGTTTTTATATTTATAACGCGAAACCGTTTTGTTTTTAATTTAAAGTTATTATAACGTGCGATAATTTTAACCGGAGTTGTAAACGCTGCCATGATTTTATTATATTATAGTAACGATTTTTTAAAAGTAAAAATAGTTTTAATTATAATATACAGCTGGGCTTTTATTTGCTTTTACCGATTTTATTCCTCTTTAGTTTAGGAAAGTTCTAAACTCTTTCGTAGAGCATTTTAATACAACTTTCTTTTCGAAGATATTTAAGAGCTATTAAAGCAGTTCGGTAATAAAACAAATAGAAGCTATAGATTTTAAATAAAAGTGTTTTTTAAACTAGAAAACAGGTTAATTTTAAAAAGTAAATAGTATTTTAAATAAATATCACATATGAAATTTAAACACGGTTTAAAGTATATATATATATTGTAAAACAACAAATTACTTTTGCCGATTAAAAAGGACTACTAAAGAATCTAGCTGATAGTTGCTAAAAGTATTCGACGTTAAAAGGATTAACTCGAAAAAACGAAGATATACCATTTTTAATAAATTCGAACATAATAGACGTATTTATAAACAAGCTATAAATGTTTTCAACGAAGAGAAGTCGAGCATTTAAAACTAATATAATATATTATAATTAAGTTATTTAAACGTTTTATTATAAAAATTAAAAAAAATATTTTGAACCTATTTTAACTAGTAACTTTTAAAACAGGTTAATATAACCCTTTATCGGAAGAATTTAAACTAAAGCCTTTATTTTCAACAAAAATAGGCGGATATTTAATATAAAGAACGTTATATTATATAACATATTATATTATCGAATAAGCTAATTTATAAAGTTAGTTATTTCTGTTCAATTTCATAACATTTTAAAGTTAATTATACTTTTCTTAAATTTAATTATATAAAATGTTTATTAAAAGAAATTAAGATGAACTTAGTTATTTAGGTTCGAAAATAAAATCTAAATTTAACTTTAAAAAGTTTTAAATTGTATATAACGTTTTTAAATTCATTTTAAAAGCTTCGTACTATAGTTAATACGCGCGAACCGATACTACTTTTAAATTGCAAAAGTTAATATTAATTAAAGTAAAACCGCTTAGCGGTTAAAATTTTGGTTTAAATTTATACATATATATTATTCGATTTTAATATATTAAAAATATAGCGTATTTATGATACGTTTAACAGGTTGCGAAACGTATTAAAATTAATGACTAAATTATATTATAAAGCAGTGTAACAATACTACGTAAGTATTTAAATTTACTTAATTTATATTTATGAAATATAGTATAACGTGCTATGTAGGTACTCTGAACGGTTTTTAGTATATTCCAACCAGCGAACTTCAATTGTTTATTTTTCAACATTAATAATATTAAACGGCTTATAAAAAACAAGAATAAATCTAGCCGTTTAGATTTGAAAACGAAACTCGAAATTTAATTATATAATACTTAAATTTATATATAAGATCTCGAAATTTAGTTTATATGAACGATATACTAATATACTTTCCTAAAGTCACTATATAGCTAAATCGGAAAGGTTAACGGTAATTGAAAAAAAAAATTTAATTATCGACCGAATTGTCGGCTTAAAGTCGTAAACGTTTTCTATCCGGTTTTAATACGTTAAAGATATAGCTAAGATACTGCTTATCTTACGCGTTATAAAATGTATCGAGATTAATTAAACGTCGAACATTATTAAACGGCTAAAAGTATTTTAACCGCTTTTAAATCGAAAAGTCGTTTGTTAACGAATATTATACGAAAATCCATATTTATTTCGTAAATAATTTAAACTTATTCGAATTATAATCGTAAATTACGGCATTGTAAAAAAACGATATCTATAATTTTAAAGATACTGAGTTTTTAATAAAACCTTATATAGTAAAAAGTATCGTGTTCGAAGATACTGGGTATAGTATCTATCGTGCAAATCACATCGTGTAATAATTTTCTGTGTATTTGGCTCAGCCTGGAAAATAAGGCTTGAACCCATTCGACCTTGCATAGTAAAAAGTATAATAATTATTAATATTAGAAAACGTGAAACATTTAAATAAACGTAATAACAAAAAAATAAATCATAACTATTTAAGCTATTAATTCCAAGAATTAAACTTAATCGCCATTTATTATTATAGCAAGAAAAAGTTACTTTAAATTTTAATATTATAATAACTTATAAATAACCAGTTAAAACGTTATAATCAATAATAATAGTCAAAGAATAACCGAATTAAGTTTAAAATAAATTTATTATTTTAATAAATATATTTAAATACGTACGAAAAGTTCGAAAGGTTATTTTATAGACGACGACTACGAAAATTATTACGTAAATTATAATATTATTACGCTTTATTTACTGGCGTATTTTTTATATCGGCTTTAATCCTTTAACGTAATTTACCTTTCTATTTTAAAACGGGTTTATATATTATACATCGAAAATCTAATATAACGTTATTATCTATATATTACTTAAAAACATTTTCGCCGTCTTTATAACGTATTTAAAATTATTATCACGTCCGAAAATATCAAATTTGAAATCGGAAAAACTGCCCTTTTTTTTTACTCGATTTTATCAATCTTTTTTTCGAATTCGAAATTCCTTCAGTTATACTTACGCTGACCCTTTCCCCGTTAATATTCGCCGGTTCTATTCGTTTTCCGCTCGCAAAAATCTTTAAAAATATTTAAAAAAGAATTAAAGCAAAATTATTATTTATTAAAAGAATTAAAAATTATTAAAGTAACTCGTTAATAAAGATCGTTAAATCGATTAGTGTTTTAATAAAAATTAATTTATTACTTTTATACGAAATTACCTTTTTATTTAAAAACGCTTAGTTACGCGTAATAAACTATATATTAACTAAACGTTTTAAATAAAAAACAAACGTTATCATATAAGGAAGAAATATTTACTATAAAAAAGAAATAAGATTTTTTAGCTGAAAAAGAAAAAAGTAATAAAAAATGCAATTAATAGCAACTAAAAGAAATCGTCGTACGAAGGCTAAGACGAAAACAAAGAAGTATAACGTCTCCGGCAAACCCGGACATAATACGCGTATCTGTAAAGAAGCTATAAAGACGTCTAGTAAAAGAAAATAGCTTAATTTAAATTTGTTATCGTAACTTGCTAAAAACCGGCCGAATTATTTCTGTAGTCGGACTACTTATATAATACGTTACTACAATAAATATTTATAACTTCGACGAACCGAGTCTTCCTAAAAACGTTTTTAATATTATTGCGTTTAATAGAAATATATATTAAAAACCGAAAAGAAGTTATGTAAATTTTATAAAAAACAGAAACTAAAAAATAATTATATATATTTTTATTTTTTAAATTGAATTCTACCTTTATTTATTATCTTAACAAATAGAAGTAGCTTGAATTTAAATACCAAAATAATTTATTAGTATGCGAGTTTAAGTTCGATATAAATTATAATAATTAAATAACTAACGCAGAAAATTTAAACTTAATATAAAATATAGCTAAATATATACGACTATATATTAAGACGTTAAAAACATCTTTTATTTTAACCGCTTATTAAAGTTACTACTTAATAAAAAAATAAAGGATTTTTCGTAAATAACGATATTATTACGCTTTATATACTTAACTTTGTTATCAGCTCTTTTTTTTATACGTATTTTATTTTTTTCGTATTCCAGCGTATTTACTCTCTTTACATTAAAATTTCTATACGTCGGTATTATTTTCGCATTATAAAAGACTTCTTTTTTTCTGGGTTTTTATAATATGTTTAAAGTTATTATAACATTCGATAATATAAAATTCGAAATTATAAAAGTTAAATTTAGTTTGTTCGATTTTCAAAAGGTTTTTTTAAAATACAAATCTTTTAATTATATTTACATCGGACGTCTCTTTGTTTACCTTTATTAATATTCTATTTCTTTCTAGTAAAATTTTAAAAATATTCGTAACGCAACAATAGAAAGGCCTTATTTCTACAAATAAATCAAACACCATTATCAAGATTAATGATATAAATAATTAAGTTCATTAGTTTTATAAAGTACTATACAAGCGAACGAATAATGTTAGCGAATAAACCTAATTCTTTAACAAAATTTCATATTTAATTGTAAATTCTTTAACGTTAATAATATAAAACGTTTTAAGGAAAGATTTCTGAAATATTTAGTTTTTAAGTTAAAAAACACAACTCGAATTTCTTTTGAAAAAACTCTATTGTAGATATAAAGTTCTTAAATTTACTTCAAGAGCTTAATATTATAATTAACACGCTCGAATTAATAATATTCTTAATTCGCTACAATTTACGTCGACCGAAAATTTTGTTTTCGAAAGTTTTTTACTTTTAATACGTAAACGCTTTATATTTGGTTTTTATACGTTAAAGATATAATTAGTATAGTATTTATTTAACGCGTTACGAAATACGCTGAAATTAATAAAATGTTAAACTTTATGAATTAGAAAAAAGAATTAAACGTCTTTAAATCGGCAAACCGATAATTAATCAATTTTATACGAAATTTTAAAAATATTACGTAAATACCTTAGACTTATTGAGATTATTATCGTGCAATAAAGTATTATAAAAACGAATATAATAATTTGAACACAATAAATTCTTAGTACAACTTTTTATAGAAACCGCTATAATAAGTATTAATACCTAAAAATATAAAAAACTTAAACGAATTTGATAAAGAATAGAAATGAAATTATAATTCTATAAATTATTAATTTTTAAATTAAATTATAGCACTATTTACTATTATAGTAAAAAACTATTATTTAAAATTTTAATATTGGAATAATCTACTTTTAACTGATTTTAAATTACGTTAAATAATAATAATTAAAAAGTTAACGAATTAAGTTTAGAATAAATTTAATATTTTGATGACTATATTTAAATGCGTAATCAAAGTTTGAAACGTTTCCTTATTTTTAACGGTTACGAAAATTATTATTCGATGAATTTCGGAAATCCTTACGTTAATTTCGATATTACTACGTTTAATATATCCGCGTACTTTTCGTAGCGGTTTTAATCTTTTAATCTATTTTGTCTTTTTATTTTAAAACGTATTTTATTCGTTAAATATCGAAAATTATAGATAACGTTATTATATTATACAATTAAACAGTTTTTACCGGCTTTTATAGCGCGTTTGAAGTTATTATAGCGTCCGATAATCTTGAATCTGGATTTGCGAAAGTTAATCTTATTTTATTCGATCTTAATAACGTTCTTTCTGAGTTTGAAATTCTTTTAATTATACTCGCGCCGACCGTTTTCCCGTTAACTTCTGTCGGTTCCATCTGTTTTCTTTCTATAAAAACCTTTAAAAATATTTGTAAAATAATAAAATAAGAACGTTATTTATAAAAGAAAAAGAAAAATTAGTAAAATTGATTACTTTCTTTATAAAGAATAACTTATTATGTTTATATTAATTCTTTTTAATTATTAACGCTAAATTATGTAAAAAAATTATATTTTAAATAAATATCAGAAAACCAATACACTTTCAAATAGATTTAAGCCTTATTGTCCAGATTAAGCCAAATATATAGTAAATTATAATACGATTAATTTGTAAAATAAATAGTACATTTAATTTTTTCGAATACGATAACTAATTAATATTTTTTACGGTTAAGATAAATTAATACCTTAATCTTACAAAGCCTTATTTTAAAGCCGATTAATACGTAATTACCAAATAGGTTTGGACTTAAAAATCTTATAGCCGTTAGCTGGTTCGGTAGAGTTAAAGAATATAATTTTAAAAATATTACGTTTTATACGGTATACCTTAAGGATACACTTTAAAAGCAAACCTTAAAGATAAACCTTAATAGTGAACCTTAATTGCGTATAAAAAGCTGGCATCTTTTTGAACTTTTATTACTTTTACGACTAAAAATATTAGATATTAAGTAGAAAAGGCCGAACCGGGAAGCCAGCGAACATAAGGTTTATCAGGGTCTAAGCTTATCAGCAACAACGTATCAGTCGGTTTCAAAGTAAGACTTTATAGGATTAAGGTATTAATTTACCCTAACCGTAAAAATTATTATTTAATTATTGTATTCGAAGATATTATGTATAATATTTATCGTACAAATTATATAATATAATATTTTTCTATATATACTTAATAATAAACGTTTTTTAAAGAAAGTTATTATATATAAAAATGAGCCTTCTTAAGCGAAAAAAAAGTGATGAAAATATAATTATTAATAGCTAAAAATAATTAACGTGTCATAGATTTAAGCGAGAGACATATATAAGCGAACCGCTTTTTAGTACTTAGTAATACACCTAAATAACTTAACTATAACAGCTTAAATCAATTTAAATTAATCGAATATATTTTTATTAACTATATTTATAACTTTTCGATAAATATACGTATTGTATCAAGGTTTATTGCGGACGTTATATAACTATTCCTTTTTACTAACCTGCTCGTAATCTATTAACTTTAGCCGTTATTAATAGCAATTTTTTGCCATAATCTTTTTACTAGCTAAAAGAACTTGTTTATTTTATATAACAAATACTTATCATTTTAAAAAACGTTGATTTTAATCGTATAATTATGTAAGTTTCGAATTATTACAAAATCATAATATAATTATACTTATCGAAAAGTTATAAATATAATGTACAAAAACATATTCGATTAATTTAAATTAATTTAAGGTATCATGGTTAAATTATTTAAATACATTAGTAAGAAGTGTTAGAAAGCGGTTCGCTTATATATATCTCTCGCTTATATATATAGCACGTTAGTATGAAAACGTTAAAACTAAAAACGGAAATATAATATTTGCGACAAACCTAAATATAACACTTATACTTATAAATAAGGTATAAATACGTTGAATAAAAGAAATTTAATTAATTTGAATTTATACGATGCATTATTATTAATTAAGTTGTTATTATAAGTTGCTAAAATATTACTTGCTTGATTTATATAACTCGCTTATTTGTATAGTACGTTAATAAAAAATCTACTTTTTACGCTTATATAAAATAATTTTCCTTTTTAAAGGGCAAATATATATTTTAAAAATATTGTTTTAGCCGAAAAGAAAAAGATAATAAAACATACAAGTAATAGCTACTAAGAATAACCGTTATAAAAAAGCTAAATATAGCTTCTATGTTATAACCCAAGGGCTTGGCCCATTGCTAGACGGTCGGAAAATGTATGGACATTTTCGATAAAGGGTCTTAACTTACGTAACCGGCTCAAAAGGTTTAATAAAAAAAATAAGGCTCGGCGTTTCGAGCCAGTCGAATAAAAAAGGTAGCTCGACGAGCTCGACGGGCTTAACAAGATATTACCATTATAAATAAATCAAACCAGTTTAAATATTTCGAATTAAAATAAATATGTATATATTTATTATTTTTATTTCTGAGTCATATTGACCCTGCCGAACCCGTGGAGCCAGCGGGCATAAGGTTTATCAGGGTCGAAGCTTATCGGCAACCACGCATCAGTCGGCTTCAGAGTGAGGCTTTATGGGACCGAGGTATCAATCTATTCTAAGCGTGAAACCATTAATCAGTTATCGTGTTCGAAGATATTGAGTATAATATTTATCGTGCAAATTATATCGTGTAATAAATTTTTATGTATTTGGCTTAGCCAGGAGAATAAGGCCTGAACTTATTCGACCTTGTATTAAAATAAAGTTAAATTAAGAAAAGAAGGAAATTTAGCAAATATATCTTTAAACGAATCCGAAAGAAACCTTAACGATAATATATATATATAATCCCGGAGGTATTTTGATAAAGAATTATATAAGTATTTAAATAAATCTAATATTTCTGTAAAGTAAGTTAATTAATAAAATATATCTCTTTATTTAAAAAAAGTAATTAACTTTAAAAATAAACAGATGTTTTATTATAGTATGGAAACTAATCGACCTCGTGTTCTTATATTAATTATAATGGCTCGAAAATATTTAGCGGTTTCTATTACTTCGGCTTTAATTAAAAAGGGTATTTCTACTTCCAATAATATTATTACAAAAATTCTTTTTAACATATAACCGGAAACGGTTAAATTATTAACTTTTTTAAAAACTTGGGAAATTAAGGAGATAAAATATTTGGAAATATAATGAAAGGAAAATACAGGGAAAAAGAATTTTGAAAAAAAAGGTATGATGTTTAATAATTATTATTCGGAAAAAAAACCTTTTTATATGGAATAAAAACATTATATTTATGCAATTTAGTTATAATCGTTCCCGATTTTTGATTATAACATAATACAAAAAAAAAAAAAAAAATTTCGACAAACTTAAGATTTTGATAATTTTTTTTTTAAATAACTGATAGAATAATTATTAATACCAAAAACCCTAAAAAATAAAAAAAATAAGTCATAATTTTTTAAATTATTAATTTTTAAATTTATATTATTATATTATTTATTATTTAAACGGGGAGAAATTATTTAGAGTTTAATATTGTAATAATTTGTTATTAATAAGCGATTAAAATATTATAACGTCCTATACCACCTTACCGGATGCACCACCTCACCGTATGGTTTTTAGCATTCTGTAGCAACAAATTTAAATAACTTAATAATAATATATCGTATTAATTCAAATTAATGGGATTTTTTTCGTTAAATATATTTATAACTTTTTGATAAGTACGCGTATTATGCCCGGGCTTGCCGTAAACGTTATATTTCCGTTCCTTGGTTTTAATCCAAATTGTAACGTGTTTTTTTGGTTACTGTTAGCTGCATTTTTTTACCATTTTTTTTGGGCCAGAAGAGCTTATTTTTTTGTATAGTAAGTATTCCTTTTTTTTGAAAACGTTTATATTTAATTTCGCGACATTTATTTAAAATATGGTTAGTTTTGCGCAATTGGACTTTTTTTCCCGAAGAAAAGTAGCTTTATGTAATAATAATATATAATCTTTTGTTATAAAATTAGCCGATTTAAGTATTTTTTTTGGCAAATATTGTTTTTATTTTATTATTTTTACGGGTATTTTTAAGGGTTTTTGTAAAAAATAAAATGGAACCGGCGGAGGTTAACGGAAAAACGGTCAGCGTAAGTATAATTAAAAAAAAATTTAATTCGGAAAAAACATTATTAAAACCGAATAAAATACAATTAATTTTCGTAAATTTAAATTTAATATTATTAAACGTTATAGCAGCTTAAAACGCGTTATAAAAGCCGGCAAGAAAATCTTTTTTGGTAATATAGGTATAATAGCGTTATATTAAGTTGTTGATATACCGTAAATAAGTACGTTTTAAAACAAAAAAACCTAATATATTAAAAGGTTAAAACCGATATAATAAATGCGCGGTTATATAAAGCGTAATAATATTGTTATTAACGTAATATTTTTCGAATTTTATTAAATAATAATTTTCGTAACAGTCGAGAATGAAAAAAAGACTCGAACTTTTCGTACGTATTTAAATATATTTATTAAAGTGCTGGATTATTTTAATTTTAATTTATTTATTCTTTAATTATTATTACTTAAAACAATTTTTTAATTAATTATTAATACTAAGTTATTACCGTATCAAGATTTAAGGTAATTTTTTCCTGTTATAATAATAAATAATATCTTAAATTAATTTTAAATATTAATAACTTAAATAATTATAATTTATAATTTATTTCCTTATTACGTTTATTTAAACTTTTTACCTTTTTCGATATTAATAATTATTATATCCGTTACTATAAGAAATATTATTAAAATTTTAAATTCGTTAAAGTTATAAATATCTTTTTTTACGATATCCTATTTTATAATTATAACTCGAATAATATCAAATTATTTACGAAATATTTTTAAATTTTCGAGTAAAACTTATTAATAATCAATTTTCCGATTTGAACGCGTTTAAAAATTTCTTATCGTTTAATAAATTTTGACTTTTAATTAATTTTAACGTAATCCGTAACGTATTAAGCCAGCAATATATTGGCCATATTTTTAATATGCTAAAGCCGGATAAAAAATATTTATATATTTAAGTTCAGGGTTCAGTCGATAATTAAAATGTTTTCGGTCGGTTTTAACTTTCGTAAATTTAAAATAATATCGGTTCGGGAAATTTTGCCGCAATATTGTTTATTTAATGTAAATTAAGATATTTTATATATAAAATTAAATATTATATAATTAAATTTTAGGTTTTGCTTTTTACTTTAAATAATTGGGTTTATTCGTACTTTTTTTATAAGCCGTTTTATATTATATTATTAATATTGAAAAATGGTTAATTAAAGTTAAATAATTAAAATATACTAAAAGTCATCCGGTAAAGTGGTACATCAGGTAAGGTGGTATGGAACGTTATTAAATAATCATAATTAAATAATAAATTTTGTATTTTAATAAACATATTCGGATGGATAGGAAAATTTGAAAAGGCTTCTTTATCTTCGATAGTTATAAAAATTATTATTCGATAAAATTTAAAAAATATTACGCAAAATACGACATTATTACGTTTTATATACGTAAGTATTTTTCGTATTAACTTTAACTGTTTAACGTATTTTATTTTCTATTTTAAAACGTGCTTATTTGCGGTATATCGAAAACTTAATAAAGTTATTATATATATATTATTAAAAAAATTCTCACGACGGCTTTTACGACCTATTTTAAGTTATTATAATGTCCGATATCTCCCTAAAGGAGACGTGACCGTGTAAACAAAATTGGATAAAATGATAGATTGCTACTTTAATTCCTAGGCTTTATTAAACCCATTCCTAACCCTGCCGAACCAGCCAGCGGGCATAAGATTCATCAGGGTCAAAGCTTATCGGCAACCACGCATCAGTCGGCTTCAAAGTGAGGCTTTATAGGACTGAGGTATTATATCTATCCTAACCCCGAAAACCATTAATTAGTTATCGTGTTCGAAGATACTGGGTATAAAACTGAAAAAAAAATCAAGTTCGAAAAAAGTATTAAGATCGAATAAAATAAGGTCAACTTTTGCAAATTTAGATTTAATATTACTAGTCATTATAACAACTTTAAAAGTACTATAAAACCCGGTAAAGTTTTTATGTTTTTTGGTAATATAAGTATATTAATATCATATTAAATTTTTAATATATGGCGACTAAATATATTATAAAATGAGATAAAAAAATACGTTGAAAGATTAAAATGGATACAAAAAATACGCGGATATATAAAACGTAATGATATTATAATTTACGTGATATTTTTCGAATTTTATTAAATAATAATTTTCGTAACCGTTAAAAAAAAGAACGTTTTAAACTTTTCCTACGCGTTTAAATATTTTTATTAAAATATTAATTTTATTATAACGTACTATACCGTTAGACGGTCCAAACCAGTAAGCGGACCGTTTCTTAATACTTCGTAATAATAAATTCAATAATATTACCATAATATATTAAATTAATTCAAATTACTCGGAATTTTTTTCGCTAAACGTATTTACAGCTTTTTTATAAATACGCGTATTATATCCGAGATTACCGAAAACGTTATACTTCCGTTCCTTAATTTTAACCTTTTTGCAAAAATTATTTCCAGCCGCTATTGGCTACATTTTTCCACCACCCCATATTTTTCGACCAAAAAAGCTTATGCCTTTTATATATATAAATATTCCATTTTCTTACAAACATTTGTTTTTAATTCTCTAACGTTTACTTTAAGTATAGTTCATTTTAGGTAATTAAAAAAAAATTTTCTTAAAAAGACCGATTTTATACAAAAATAATAAATTATTTTTTATTAAAAAAACCCCGATTTAACAATTTTTATTAATGCACTACCTTAATAATTTTTAATTTTCATTTACAAATAAGGTCCTTATTTTATTACTTTATAAATATTTGTAAAAGCTTTTACGGGTAAAAAACGAATAAAACCGGCAAAGGTTAGCGAGAAAATAATCGGTGTAAATATAATTAGAGATATTGCAAAGTTATAAAAAAACGTTATTAAAATTAAATAAAACAGCGCCAATTTTTACAAATGCAAATTTAATATTATCGGATATTATAACAACTTTAAATCCGTCGTAAAAGCCGATAAATATTTTCTTCAATAATGTAGAAATAATAACGTTGCATTAAATTTTCAATATATAATAAATAAACGCGTTTTAAAAACAATATTAAAAAGTTAAAAATAATACGGAAAATACGCGGATATATAAAACGTAATAATATGTCGTAATTTACGTAATACTTTTCGGATTTTATCGAATAATAACTTTCGTAACAGTTAAAAATGAAAAAACGTCTCGAACCTTTTATATATATCTAAATATATTTATTAAAATATTAAATCTATTTTAAATTTAATTTATTTATTATCTACCTATTATTACTTAATATAAATTTTTAATGGCCTGTTAATAATAGATTATTACGGTACGAAATTTTAAAATAGTTTTTTCCTTCTACAATAATAAATAATGGTATAACCTAACTTTAAAATATAAGAGCTTAATAACTATAAGTTATTTTTTATTCCCTTATTACATTTATTTCAATTTTTTATATCTTTCGGTATTAATAATTACTATATTTATTATTATGACAAACTTTAACAAAAATTCAGTTTTGTTAAAGTTATGCAAGGTCGAATGAGTTCAAGCCTTATTTTCCAGGCTGAGCCAAATACACAGAAAATTATTACACGATGTAATTTGCACGATAGAAACTATATCCAGTATCTTCGAACACGATAATTAATTAATGGTTTTCACGGTTAGAATAGATCGATACCTTAGTCGTTAAAGTTATAAATATTCTTTTTTACGGTACCGTATTTTACCACAATAACCCGAATAAGCTTAAACTATTTTCGAAATATTTTTAAATTTTCGAATAAAACCCGATAATAATTAATTTTTCGAATTAAATACGTTTAAAGTTTTTTTACCATTGAACAAATTCCGACGCCTAATTAATTTTAGTACATTTTAAACCCTATTCAGTAAATAAATTATTACGGTATTAGAATTTAAAATAAATTGTCCTTATTATAATAATTAATAATAATATAACTTAATTTTAAAAATTAATAACCTAAATAATTATAATTTATTCTTTTTTTATTATATTTATTTCAAATTTTCCCATTTTTCGGTATTAATAATTATTATATCTATTATTATAAAAAACTTTATTAGAATTTAATTTCGTCGAAATTATAAATATCCTTTTTTGCGATAACGTCCCACACCATTAAATGGTCCAAACCAATAAGCGGACCAATTTTACAAACATTCCAATTACTCACCTTTAATTACCCATTTTTTAACATTAATAATATGGAATAACTTATTAAGCAAAAGAATATGAATCTAGTTATTTAAATTAAAAAACGAAACTCGAAACTTAAATATACAAAACTTAATTTTATATATAAAGTTATTTTAATAACCTTAAAGGCCCGAGATTACGGTAAATACGCCCGAACCGATATTATTCCTTATAAAAACTAACGGCAACTAAAAAAAAAATCGATTATCGATCAAATCCTTAACCTAAATATACAAACGTTTTTTATTCGGCTTTAATATATTAAAAATATAACGAATTTTTATTTATTTAACGCGTTATAAAACGCATTAAACTTAATTAGGCGTTAAAATTTGTTAAACGGTAAAAAAAACTTTAAACGCGTTTAAATCGAAAAATCGATTATTAACAGGTTCTATCCGAAAATTTAGAAATATTTCGCAAATAATTTAAGCTTATTCGGGTTATTATTATAAAATACGGTATCGTAAAAAAGGATATTTATAATTTTAACAAAACTAAATTTTTAATAAAGCCTTTTATAATAACAAATATAGTAATTATTAATATAAAAATATATAAAAAACCTAAATAAGTATAATAAGGAAATAAAGAATAATTTACAATTATTTAGGTTATTAATTTTTAAAATTAAGCTTTACCGTTATTTATTATTATAACGAAAAAATTTACTTTTAAGTCCTAATACCGCAATAATTTATTATTAACAGCCGATTAAAAAGTTACAATAAATAATAATAACTAAATAATAAATATATTAAATTTAAAATAAATTTAATATTTTAATAAATATATTCGAACGTATACGAAAAATTCGAAA
The DNA here is from genome assembly GCA_004155915.1 of Monosporascus sp. CRB-9-2. Classification (NCBI taxonomy): domain Eukaryota; kingdom Fungi; phylum Ascomycota; class Sordariomycetes; order Xylariales; genus Monosporascus; species Monosporascus sp. CRB-9-2. Next base: position 38,059 of record QJOA01000136.1, on the reverse strand, counting down.
CGTTTCCTTATTTTCGACGGCTACGAAAATTACTATTCGATAAAATTTGAAAAATATTACGCCAATTACGATATTATTACGTTTTATATACCCGCCTATTTTTTGCATCGGCTCCAACCTTTTAACGTATCTTATTTTTTATTTTAAAACGCATTTATTTGCTATATATCGAAAATTTAATATAACGCCATTATATTTATATTACCAAAAAAGATTTTCTTACCGGCTTTTATAACGCGTTTAAAACTGCCATAACGTTTAATAATATCAAATCTAAATTCGCGAAAGTTAACTTTATTTTATTCGATTTTAATAACGTTTTTTCCGAACTCGAAATGTTTTAAATTATACCTACGCCGATTATTTCCCCGCTAACTTCCGCCGGTTCTATTTATTACCCGCCCGCAAAAACCTTAAAAAATATTTATAAAAAAAGTTTAAAAATTATTAAGGTAATTTATTAATAAAATCGTGAAATCGGCTAATCTTTTAACAAAAAATATTTATTATATAAAAAAATTAAGCCTTTTTAGCCGAAAAAGAAAAGGGTAGTAAAAAACTACAGCTAACAACGGCTAAAAATAACCGTCGTAAAAAGGCTAAAACTAAAGAACGGAAATATAACATTTTCGGCAAACCCAGATATAATACGCGTATTTATAAAAAAAGTGTAAATACGTTTAGCGGAAAAAAATCCGATTAATTTAAATTGATTTAATATGTTATGGTTATATTATTTGGATTTGTTGTTACGAAGTGCTAAAAAACGGCCCGCTCACTAATTTGAACCGTTTAATGGTGTAATACGTTATCGTGTTTTACGATTATAACCCGAATAAATTCGAACTATTTATAAAATACCTTTAAATCTTCGAATAAAATTCGTTAATAAGTAATTTTCCGATTTAAACGCGTTTAAATTTTTTTTACCGTTTAACAAATTTCGACGCCTAATCAATTTCGACGTAATCCATAATACGTTAGGCTAATAATCTATTAACCATATTTTTAATATATTAAAATTAAATTTTTTTTCGTAAATTTAAATTAAGAAATCGGTTAATAATCGTTTTTTTTTCGGTCGATTTTAACTTTCGCGAATTTAAAATAATATCCGTTCGGGAAATTTTATTGCGATATTATTTATTTAAGGTAAATTAAGGTACTTTATATATAAAATTAAATATTATATAATTAAGTTTTAGGTTTCGTTTTTTAACCTAAATAATTCGGTCTATTCGTACGTTTTTTATAAGCCTTTTTTTAATATTAATAATAAAAAATAAAAACTTAAAGTTAGGTAATTAAAATGTATTAAAAGTTATCCAGAAAGGTGGTGCATCCGATAAGGTGGTATGGGACGTTATATTTTAAAATTATTAGAATAAAAGTGTCAGCAGTCATAATAATCGAATGTAGGAATCTGGCATAATTGTTCTGGATTGGTTCTCTAAGTTCTAGAACAGGACAAATCTAATCCGTAGGCAATCGCCCTTATATATACGATTAGGTGACAAAGGATCATCAGTGGACAAAGCCTACCAGCTGGTAGCACCTAAAAGCATCAATTGCCGATATACCCTTTTGCGTTAAGTAATCACTGCTGGAAAGTCCGAAAAGTTTAAATTTAAATTTAAAAATAATTAATCTGTATAAGAATTAAACCCTAATTTTGATATCATTCTCGAATATTTTTCGATTTTTTAAAATATTTTTTAAATTTTAAATCCCGTACGAATCGCTTAAAGTCCGTTTTGTTAAATAACTTTATAAGCCCGTCGGCAGGGTTATCTTTATTTTTTATGTATTGAAAGTTAATATTTTTTACTTGGATTTCCTGTCGTACGTAATAATATTTAACTTTAATATAACGGTTCTTTTGTAATATTTATATTTCCTTTACTTACTTAAATATACCTATATTATTTTTTAAAATAAAAATGAAACTTTTAAACATAAATCTTAATTTTATAAAAAAGAATTTAATTCCTGTTATTTTTATTATAGTTATTTCTGTATTTATATATTTTGTTTTTATGGTATATTTCGTAATAACGCTTTATAACTTTGAAATCCAAGATATAAACGTTTTAATCATAAAAAATACGTACTTTATAACAAACTTTATTAATTTTTAATTGTCCGTAAAGCTTATATTTATTATTCCGAATAATTTTAAATTAGTATATTTTTAATACGGATAATTTCGTTTTAAATTTTTATAACAAAAAAAATAAATTTGCCGTACCGTTTAAATAACATAATAATCTTTTGATCTATTTTTAGAACTTAAATAATAAGTTGTTTATAAACCTAGGCCAAATTAAAATTATAAACGTTATATCCGGTTTGTTAATATAATTCAAAACATTAAATTTTGTTCTTGATTTATATATTTAAATATGTCCTTTTTATTAACTTTATTTTCGTATTTAATAACGTACTTTAAATAATTTTTAACGAATAATATAAACTTTTTTTGTATTTTTTAACATAATTAATTTTAATAACTTTTTAATATAAGATCCTATATAAGCTCGCGAGCTAAATAAGCTTACAACCCGTTTTTTGGTACTTTGTGACAACAAATTCAAATAACTTAATAATAATATATCGCATTAATTTAAATTAATCGGATTTTTTTTCGTTAAACGTATATATAACTTTTATATAAGTACGCATATTATATTTAGGCTTGTCGTAAACGTTATACTTCCGTTCTTTAATTTTAACTTTTTTACGACGATTTTTTTCGGTTATTATTACGTGCATTTTTGTATTATCTTTTTTTTAGGCCAAAAGAGTTCATCTTTTTTATATAAAAATGTTCTTTTTTTCAAAAAACGTATATTTTTAATTTTGGGACGTTTACTTAAAATATAATTTGTTTCGTATAAATAAAATCTTTTTTGCGGAAAAAAGCGGTTTTATGTAATAATAATATAACTTTTTATTATAAAATTAACCGGTTTAAATATTTTTATTAACAAGTTACCTTAATAATTTTTAATTTTCTTTTATACATATCGTCCTTATTTTATTATTTTACGGATAGTTTTAAAGGTTTTCGTAAAAAGTAAAATAAAATCAATTTTCGCGAATTTAGATTTAATGTTATCGGACGTTATGGTAGTTTGGAATGCGTTATAAAAGCCAGCAAGGAAATTTTTTTAAGTAATATAAATATAATGGCGTCGTATTAAATATTCGATATATTAGGAATAAATACGTTTTAAAATAAAAAATAAAAAATTTAGTAAAAGATTAAAATTGATACAAAAAATGCGTGGATATATAAAACGTAATAACGTTGCATACAAGCACACGTAACATACAAGCACGCGTAACACTTTTTTAGTCATTCTAACTACACATCTTTAATTGTCCATATCTTAATACCAACATTATAGGACGCCTTACAAAAAAAGCAAAAATAAACCTAACTATTTAGGCTAAAAAATAAAACCCGAAACTTAATTATAAAAAGTTTAATTTTATTTATAAAATCCCATCTTTTACCTTAGCATACCGTATTATCGGTAAATACGCCTAAGCTAATTTTACCCATTTTTCGCAAAATTAACGCCGACCGAAAAAAAATCGTTTATCGACCAAATCTTTAACCTAAATACGTAAATATTTCTTATCCGGCTTTAATACGTTAAAAATTTAATTAATATATTATCAATTTAACGCATTATAAAATACATTAAAGTTAATTAAGTATTAAATTTCATTAAACAGTTAAAAAAAATTTAAACCTATTTAAAACGAAAAATTAATTATTAACGGATTTTATCAAAAAATCAAAAAATATTGCGTAAATAATTCGAACTTATTCGGGTTATAATTACGAAATACAGTATCGTAAAAAAAAAATTTATAATTTCGACGAAATTAAACTTTTAATAAAATTTTTTTAATAACGGGTATAATAATTACTAATACCGAAAAACGTAAAAAAATTTAAATAAACGTAATAAAAATTTAAAAATTTAATTATAATTATCTAAATTATTAATTTCCAAACTTAAGCTATACCGTTATTTATCATTATAACGGAAAAAAATTGTTTTAAATTTTAATACCGTAATAATTTATCATTAACAGCCGATTAAAAAATCATATTAAATAATAATAACTAAATAATAAATAAATTAGGTTTCGAATAAATTTAACATTTTAACAAACATACTTAAACGTATAAGAAAAGTTCGAAACGTTTTTTTATTTTTAACGGTTTCGAAAACCATTATTCGATAAAATTCGAAAAATATTACGCTAATAACAATATTTTTACGTTTTATATACCCGCGTATTTTTCGTATCGGCTTTAACTTTTTAAAATATCTTATTTTTTAATTTTAAAACGCGTTTATTTACGGTATATCGAAAACTTAATATAACGTTATCATACTCATATTGCCCAAAAAAATTTACTCGCCAGCTTTTATAATACGTTTTAAGTTACTATAATATTCGATAATATTAAATCTAAATCCGTAAAAGGTGGATTTATTTTATTTGATCCTAATAACTTTTTTTCCGAATTAAAGGTTCCTTTAATTATGCCTACGCCGACCGTCTTCCCGGTAACCTTCGCCGGTTCCATTTTACCTTTTACAAAAATCTCTAAAAATATCCGTAAAGTAAGAAATCAAAAACGATACTTATAAAGAAAAATTAAAAATTAATGAGAAAATTCGCTAATGAGGATATTTTAATCGGCTGATTTTATAATGAAAGGTTATATATTATTATTATATGAAGCAGATTTTTTTCGAAAAAAAAACGTTTAATTACGCAAAACAAATTATATTTTAAGTAAACGTTACATAAATAAAAACAAACGATTTTAAAAAGGAAAAACATTTATCATATAAAAGGAATAAGCTTTTTTAGCCCAAAAAAAACCGCGGGTAAAAAAATGCAGCTAATAACAGCTGGAAAGGGTCGTTACAAAAAGATTAAAATTAAGGAACGGAAATATAACGTCTACGGCAAGCCCGGACATAATGCGCGTACTTATAAAAAAGGTATAAATATATCTAACCAAGAAAAATCCGATTAATTTGAATTAATGCAATATGTTATTGTTAAGTTATTTAAATTTGTTGTTACGGAATGCCAAAAAGTGTTACGCGTGCTTGTATATTACGCATGCTTGTGTAGCACGTTAATATTATTATTAACGTAATACTTTTTAAATTTTATTAAATAATAATTTTCGTAACCGTTAAGGATAAAAAAACGGGTTGATTTTTTTGTACGCGTTTAAACATATTTGTTAGAATGTTGAATTTATTCGAAATTTAATTCATTTATTATTTAGTTATTATTATTTAATATAATTTTTTAATCGGTTATTAATAGTGGGTTATTACGGTATTAAGATTTAAAATAATTTTTTTTGGTTATAATAATAAATAGCGGTATAGTTTAACTTTAGAAATTAATAGCTTAAATAATTATATTTATATTTTATTTCTTTATTACGTTTATTTAAGTGTTTTATGTTTTTCGATATTGGTTATTATTATATCTGTTATTATAAGAATCTTTATTAAAAATTTAGTTTTGTCGAAGTTATAAAAACCTTTTTTAACGATATTATATTTTGCGATTATAATCCGAATAAATTCGAATTATTTCCGAAACGGTTTTAATTTTTCGTATAAAATTCGGTAATAATCAATTTTTCGATTTAAATACGTGTAAATCTTTTTTTGCCGTTTAATAAAATTCAATACCTAATTAATTTTAACGCGTTTTATAACGCGTTAAGCTAGTAATATATTGGCCATATATTTAACGCGTTAAAGTCGGATAAAAAACGTTTACATATTTAAATTAAGGATTTTTCGAGAATGGAATTTTTTTTCGGTCGGTATTAATTTCGCAATTGGGAAATAATGTCGGCTTGGGCGTATTAATCGTAATATCGGGCTCTTAAAGTAGATTCGGGGATATTATATATAAAATGTAATTTTTTAAAGTTTAACTTTTGGTTTTATTTTTTAACTTAAATAGTTAAAATTTTCCTAAATTTTTTATAAAACGTTTTATGTTATTGATATTAAAAAATTAATAATTGAAATTGGGCAATTAAGATGTTAACAAAAACGGCTTGCGAGCTTGTTTAGCTCGCGACTTTATATGGAACGTTACTGTTATTAATTTAACTTAACGTTACTAATTCATAAAAAACGTATGATTCGTATACTCAAGTACCAATTTATATTTTTTAAATTCTTAATAAAAACCTTTTTAATAATCCTTTTAACAACGTTCTTAAATTATTATATATTAGTTCCGAAAAATAAAAAGTTATTAACGTATAAAATAATAACGCACTCGATTTTAAGGTTATAATAAATTATATTATTCGAAATTAATAGGTGGAAATTTAATTTCGTAAATATTTTTTAACTTTTTCCTGCTAAATAGTTCCGGCTTATTTTAAGCCGTATAAAGAATTTATTAACTTAATAACCTTTCTTTAAAAAAACGGTACGTTTTTTTATTCTTTAAGTCCGTATCGAAATACTTTTTTTAACTTATTATTTAAGTACGTCACGATAAAATCAATCTGGGATATGTACCAGCCTAAATAAGCAACTAAAGCTATCAGAATTTTTTATACATATCCTTTACTATATTTGCTACGGTTTCGTTATAATTAATTCTTTTTCGTTATATAAATCTTTTCGCGTAAATACGTACTTTATATTTATTTAGCTTATATATAAACATATACTTTTTTAATATTTATTTAGTATTAATAAAGTATATATAAATTTCCTCGTTAAAAGGCGTAAATTTAAAGGTTTGATATAAAAAGCTTTTTTAATTTCCGTAAAAATTATTTTAAATTATATCTTTTATTTTAAGCCCTTTATAACTTTTTTTAAGGATAGGCCGTTATTTATTATTGCAAATAGCTTATAAGTAATTAACAATTTACGTAGATTAATATCTTCCGAGTTTTTAAAAATGTTATCATACTTATCTTTTAATATATTAAACATTTATTAATATTCGTAAATATTTCGGGTAACCTAATTAACGTTTCCGTAATCTTTAGAAAAATCGTTATCGTCGATATTTAAAACGAAATAAAAGATATATAAACCTTTATCGCCTTTTTCGCCCTTTTGGATTAAAGCTAGCTTTAATTTGTGCATTAACTTAAAGGCTTTATTTAAGGTTTTTAAAATATATAATTTAGGAATTATCTTTTTCGGGCGTCCTTTTTTACGCTTAGTTTGCTTAATTTCCTGGTCCGTATTATCCTTTAAGATAACGTTATCGTCTTTATTCTTTATTCCATACCTTTCTGCCTTTCAGCGGTATTTTAAACGCTTTTATACGGGTTATAAAAACGATCGAATAGTATTTTAAAAGTCGGAAAGCTTTCTTAGTTTTTTTAGGTCCTTATAAATTATCATATATAATATTATAAATAACTTCCCGCTTTTTAAGGGTTATACCTTGTGATTATATATATTTTAATAAATTAATAATGTACTCTTTATTTTACGGGTTATTAATTTTTTAATTTTAATTTTATAATTCTTATTAATTAAAATTATATATTTATTACCAAAAATTCGAAAGTAATTATTACGAGCTTTATATAATCTATTAAATTTAAATACGTTTTAAGGCATTTAATAAATATTATATTTTATTATAAATTATCTATTTTGTTAATTATATACGTTATAATTTTTATTATTAAACTTCAAAAATATATCGAAATTTTTATTGAGGCTAAAGTTATACGAATTTCGTCTTATAAAAATTAAATACCTTTTTCAGTAATTTCGTTGTAATATTAATTATAAAAATTAAAATTTATTAATTTAATAACGTGCCACACCATTAAACGGTCCAAATCAGTGAGCGGACCAATTTTGCCAACATTCCAATTACTTACCTTTAATTACCCATTTTTTAACACTAACAATATAAAACGACTTATTAAGCAAGGGAGAATAAATCTAGCCATTTAGGCTAAAAAACGAAACCCGAAACTTAATTATGCGAAACTTAGTTTTATATATAAAATTGCTTTAACGACCTTAAAGGCCCGATATTACGGTAAATACGCCCGAACCGATATTATCCTTTTTTTATAAAAATTAACGGCGACCGAAAAAAAAATTAATTATCGATCGAATCCTTAACCTAAATACGCGAACGTTTTTTATCCGGCTTTAGTATATTAAAGATATGGCGAATTTATTACTTGCTTAACGCATTATAAAACGCGTTAAAGTTAACTGGACGTCGAGATTTGTTAAGCGGCAAAAAAAATTCTAAACGCGTTTAAATCGGAAAATCGATTATTAACGGGGTTTATTCGAAAATTCAGAAATATTTCGCAAATAGTTCGAACTTATTCGGGTTATTATCGCAAAATACGGCATCGCAAAATAGGATATTTACAACTTCGAAGAAACTGGATTTTTAATAGGGCTTTTTATGATAACGGACATAATAATTACTAATACCGAAAAATATAAAAAACTTAAATAAACGTAATAAGGAAATAAAAAATAAGTTACAATTATCCAGGTTATTAATTTCCAAAATTAGGCTATACCGTTATTTATTATTATAACGGAAAAAAATTACTTTAAATTTTAATACCGTAATAACTTATTACCAATAACCGATTAAAAGGTTGCATTAAGTAATAATAGCTGGATAATAGATGAATTAAGTTTAAAATAGATTTAGTATTTTAATAAATATATTCGGACGCATACGAAAAGTTCGAAACGTTTCCTTATTTTTAACGGTTACAAAAGTTATTATTCGATAAAATTTAAAAAATATTACGCCAATTACGACATTATTAAGCTTTGCATACCCGCGCATTTTTCGTATCGGCTTTAACCTTTTAACGTATTTTTTTTATTTTAAACGCGTTTATTCGTTATATATCGAAAACCTAATACGACATTATTATACCCATATTACTAAAGAAGATTTTCTTGCCGGCTTTTACGACGCGTTTAAAGCTGCTATAACGTCCGATAACATTAAATCTGGATTCGCGAAAGCTGGCCTTGTTTTATTTAATTTTAATAACGTTTTTTCCGAGCTCGAAATTTTTCTAGTTATACTTATACCGACTGTTTCCCGTTAACCTCCGCCGGTTCTATTCGTTCCCCGCCGGCAAAAACCCTTAAAAATATCTATAAAGTAACAAAATAAGGACGTTATTTGTAAAAAAAAATTAAAAATTATTAAGGCAACTTGCTAATAAGGATCGTCGAATCGGCTAACTTTTTAACAAAAAGTAACTTATTACTTTTGTACGAAGTTACTTTTTTTCGGGAAAAAAATATCCAATTGCGCAAAACGAATTACGTTTTAAATAAACGTCGGAAAACTAAAAATAAACGTTTTTAAAAAGGAGGAATATTTATTATATAAGAAGGATAAACTTTTTTAGCCAAAAAAGAAGGGGGTGGTAAAAAAATATAGCCAATAACGGCTAAAGGTAGTCGTCGTAAAAAAGTTGAGACCAAGGAACGGAAGTATAGTGTTTACGGCAAGCCCGGACATAATACGTATATTTATGAAGAAGCTGTAGATACGTTTAGCGAAAAAGAATCCGATTAATTTAAATTGATTTAATATGTTGTGGTTGTATTATTTGGATTTGTTGTTACGAAGTGCTAAAAAACGGTCCGCTCACTGGTTTGGACCGTTTAATGATGTAGTACGTTACCTTTAATTGCGCAAATCTTTTCGATCATATTTATACCGAATTTTCTACCGCCGTTTAGGCGTAAAGTTTAATTTTTTTGGCTTTTAATTATATTTAAACGCTTAATTATTGGTATAATATAAACGTATAAATTTTATTATGTTTTATTTTTAATTTTAAACGAATAATATTCTTTATAACGTAATAAATTATTTATAATAAAACCAAAATAATATTTATTTTTAATATTAACAAATTTAACTAAATTTATATTATAACAAATAATTTTTTTACGTCTTATTTCCGTCGTTAAAGGTTTATAAATAAAAATTTCCATATTTTTCTTTTATTATATGCTATATAAAGAAACGTTTTTTATTTTATTAAAGTTTAAATTTATTTTCACAAACCTTTTAATAATCCAAATTAATCGTTTTATGCTGGGATAATAAAGACGGCGGTACTAAAGAATAATTTTCTTTATTATTTTATCCGTTATACAAACTTTTTTATTTTTAAAAACGTTAACGAATATTCGCTTTAGGTTATCGTCGTCCTTACGAAATGCCTTCTCCAATACGTATCCTTATTAATAATTCTTATCGTTTATAAAACTTCGGTACCTAAATAATAAGCTCCGGTTTCCTATAAAGCTATAAAAAAAGCCTTTTCGAAGCACGTTAATTATTATTATTTAAAACCTATCAAGGTTTACCAAGGTATTCATATTTAGGTAACCTCCCCTTTTATAAAATATCTTTTCAGAAAATACCTTTAAGAGGAAATCGTTAATATAAAACGTATACTTTATTATGATCTTATTGTTTTTTTTACGGAGCTCTTTTAGGGATTATTTTATTATCCTGACGGCAATAACGATAATAAGTCCTCTACCTGTTATAATATGGATTGCTTTATTTTTAGTATCTAAGACCGAATTCTTTTCGTTTTAAATCCTAAAGTAATTTATTTTTATTGTCCTTTATAAATAAATAAATATGCAACAGTATAATATTGCTTATAACAACTGTTTTAGGCCTTTTAATCGCTATAACTATCGTTTCGGGGCAGTTAATTGCCTATAGTTCAGGGCAGTTGGTCACTGTAACTTCAGGCCTATCGTCCTCTATAGCAATTACTTCCGGGTATTCAGCTACCTATTGTTCAGGGCAGTTGGCCACTGTAACAATTATTTCCGGGCTATTAACCCCCCAAAACGTTTTATTATACTATTATATCAGGTCCTGAACTTATTATTCGTCAATATGGACACTAAATATTCCTCCACTGGAACGGTACAAATCTTTCAGGCTTTTAAGGATAAATTATTTTTCGCTTTATTTATCGTTACGGATATTACGAAAGCTGTTGCTTTAATTATTATTATTACCTTAATTTTTGTCTTTATTTCGGCCTTACTTTCCTTTTTTACCTTTGCTATTTTTTTTAGAGGAGGACTTAAGGTAATCCTTCGCTAGGTATCCGTACTTGCCATAGTTAAAGCAAAGTGGCTCCCCATTCTTGTTTTATACGGACTTGTTATTGCGGAAATTATCATTATCTCCTTTACCTTTTTATACATTATAAAACCGTCCATTATTTTTCTTTTTATTAATACAGTTATAAAACTCGTTAGTAAATTATCGATTAATTACTAAAAGGAATAACCCGTTTATTTAAGCATTAATTATATCGTTTTATATTAGCTACCAGCGTAGTTTTTTACAGCAATAAGAAATATCTTAATATACTTTTCGGTTCTAAGCTTTATACTATAGCCTTTTTATTTTTCGACATAAATTCTGAAATTTGGTAATAGATTATATAAGGGTTTCTTTATCGTTTATAGTTTTACTAAACTTCTTTTAAAAGGGCCTTTTCCAGGCTTTATTTATTACTGTATAAGTTTTCTGTAAAATCCTTAACATTTTTGTTTCTCTTTTTAATACCTATAACTAATTTAAAGGGCACCTTTTTATAAGTTTTAATCATAACCTTCGTTAAACGTAATTAATTAATTTATTTTAATTTTATACCGTTTTTATATATATATTTTTTTTGTATAAAATTAAAAACGTTATTTTAAAGTTTTAATTAATCCAAGCTAATAAAGAATTTTTCTTATTTAAGGAAAAAATGAAACGTTTTTAATAAAATTTCGAATCGTTATTAAATTTTTTAAACCTTTTTTTGATTTTTTTAAACGAATATTTAATTTATTAAAATTATTCAAGTTATTAAAGTTGAATAAATTACTTAAAAAATTATAATGTCCTTTCCGTCGCTTCGGAAAATTATTAAATAAGGTTTAAATTTTTTTTAAAACTATTTAAATCATTAAAGTTTTCGCGCGTTACTTCAAATTTTTTTAAACGGTACCTTTACCTTTTTCCTTTTTTTCTCGGAAAATCGGGGTTTTTTTAATAAATTATTTCTTAGGTTTCGTTTCGCCTTTTCTTAAAAAATTAAATTTTTCTATATCGCTTTTTTCGCGCTTTAACGTTACGTTTAATACTATTTATATTACTTTTTAAAGACGTATAAAGATTATTTAAATCGGCTTCGGATTATTATTTTTATATAAACGTTTTTAACGGTTATTAAAGTAATAAAACGGGTTTTATTAAAAATGTTTCGTATTTCTAATTTTTTTCGTTAAAAAACTTTTCGTTTTAAAAAAACTTTTAATCGAAAAAAGTTAAAGAAAAAAAAAGGTTTTCGTTAATTCTTACTTAACTTTTTCCTAAATCGTTAATTAAACAGCTTTTTTTTAAGTTTTGTACTTTTTTTTGTTAATTTAATTGTAATTAACCATTTCGTATAACGTATTACGGTTGCCAATTAACCAGAAGATGCTACCATATCAACAGTTACAATAATCGAATAGAGGAATCTGGCGTAATTGCTCTGGGTTGGTTCTCTAAGTTTTAAAAAAGGACAAATTTAGTCCGTGGACAATCGCCCTTACATACACGATTAGGTGACAAAGGATCATCAGTGAACAAAGCCTGTCCCAAGCAGCATTCTGCTGCCTAGCCTGAACAAAGCCTATTAGCCGGTAGCACCTGAAAGCACCAATTGCCGACAAAAAGAATATAATAAATATATATAATAAAATCGAAATCCGGTTAAATTCGATAAATTATACCGGATTTATTTTACTTAATTATAATTTCTTTCTAAATTCGATAAAATATTTTAGATTTATCCCACTTAATTATATAAATCTTTTTAAATCTACTAAATTATTTTAAATTTACGTTACGTAACTTGCTTAAATCTTTAAAATCTTTAAATTCTGCTCTAACCGTACCTTTAACTCGTAAAAGGATTAATCCGTAATAAAAGAATTACCCGAAATTAAGAAATTCTTTTAATTATAAGTTAAATATTAATTAGTTAAATATATTATAATATACCGAAATTACTTAGTTAAAAGATTTCGGCATTCGAAAAAAACAAAAAAAAAACCTTGCCCTATTACGTAGATTAAGTACCTAGAAAAGCTTTATAATCATGGTACAAAATACTTCGAGAAATATGATAATAATTGATATTCCCTATATCTGAAATCTCCACCTCGATGGCGAGCCCCACCTGTTTGTTGAATCGCCTCGGTGACCATTTAATGTGGTTAGCCCTTGACCTCCGCATGGACCCTTTTCCTTGGTACCAGCTCACCCCTCCTCCACCCTTCTCCCAATCGAGCAGAAAAAAAAGCTTGACCGTCTCTCATCTTCTTGCCACTTTCCGTTCACCGGTCACTAATACCCCCTCGGTGTCTTTTCCACTCTTTTTTTGTTCATTGACTGTGAAGCTCACTCCGCTGCGAGGTTTCTTCAATCTCTACTTGAGGAGTAGACCCCAAAGAACATCTAATCCTAATTGATCAACTTTATTCGCCAAACCACCCCCCCCGGAGCCGACATGGGCAACGTCCTCTCCACTTTCTATAGCTCTGAAGCGATCCCCAAGCAGGAGAGGGAAGCGATAGAAAAAAAGATCGCGGAAAGGGAAGAAAATATTGAGAGCCTGGAAAAGGACCTGGAAGCCAAAGAAAAGGAGTTGGCAGACAGCAAAGCGAAACTTACCGAGGTATCCGAGAAAGCAGAAGCCCTGCAGAAGAAGGTTGAGGAGCTCGAGACCAAATGGACCTCGTCGCAGAAGGAGAATGAAGAACAGATCACGAAGCTCGAGTCGGAACTAGAACAAAACAAGGAGAAGTTGGAGGAGCAGCGTGGGACGCTTGAAGAGGCTGCTGCAAAGACTCTCCAAGAACTTGCCGCTGCCAGAGGCCAGTTAACACAGCTGGATGCCAAGTACAAGGAGGTAGAAAAAGAGAAGTCAACGCTTGCGGAAGAGCTCGCGACTGCCAAAAGGGAAGTAGGTGATGCTGTACAGCAGCGGTCTTCGCTGCAGGACACGTTGAAAGACGAACTGTCTTCCGTTCGAAAGCAGCTCGATGAAGCAGAGCAGCAGCGCGGGACACTCGAGAGTGAGCAGGGCGAACTCAAAAACGAACTGGAGTCTGTCGCGAAAGCACTGGAGGATGAGAAGAATGCTCTGGCCAAGTCGCGGGATGAACATCAAGCATTACAGCAAACACACGAGAAGCTCAGAAGCGAATCCGACCAAGAGATATCATCATTAAAACAGCGCCTATCAGACTCTGAGCAGAAGCACAGCCATCTTCAAGAAGCATACGAGAAGCTACAGAAGGACTCGGGCGACGAGCTATCGACCGCGAAGAAGGAGCTATCAGAGTCCCGGCAGAAGCTCGACGAATTACAACAAGCCTATGATAACCTGAGCGATGACTCCGCTGGACAGCTTTCCGTGGTCAAGAATGACCTAGCCGAGGCCCAAGCGAAGCTCGGCGAGTTGCAGCAGACATACGACCAGCTCAAGAAGGATTCTGGCAATGCGCTTTCTTCAGCACATGAAGAGCTAGCCAAATCCCAGGATCAGCTGGCCGGCTTGCGACAGACTCTTGACCAATTGAAGAAAGATTCAGAAGAGGGCTCCTTGTCAGCCAAGCAGACCCTCGATGAGACCCAGCAGAAGCTCGCCGACTTGCAAGAGGCGTATGATAGGCTCAAGAAGGGCTCGGAAGAAAGCTCTCTGTCGGCCCAACAAAGCCTTGACGAGACACAGAAGAAGCTGGCTGAACTGAGAGAGGCGCACGACAAGCTCAAGAAAAGTTCGGAAGAGCGCGCCTCATCGGCAAAACAGGAGCTTGACGAAGCCCAGCAGAAACTTGCCGAGTTGCAAGAGGAGCACGACAAGCTTAAAAAAGATTCGGAAGAGGGGGTTGTCTCGGCAAAGAAGGATGCAGCCGAGTGGGAAGCAAAACACAG
Source organism: Monosporascus sp. CRB-9-2 (assembly GCA_004155915.1). Taxonomy (NCBI): domain Eukaryota; kingdom Fungi; phylum Ascomycota; class Sordariomycetes; order Xylariales; genus Monosporascus; species Monosporascus sp. CRB-9-2. Next base: position 22,978 of record QJOA01000136.1, on the reverse strand, counting down.
AGCCCTCGAGGAGGCCCACACGACCCTTGCCAGGGACCTGGAAGCTGTTAAGAAGGAAGCCGCTGAGGGCGTGGAGCAGAAGAAGGCACTCGAAAAAATGCACGAGGCTGAGCTGGAGAAGGGCAAGTCCGAGGCTTCAGCCCTTCAGGACCAAATTAAGTCTGCCCTCGACGAACGCGCGAAGTTGCAGGGACAGTATGATGAGCAGGCGGCTGAGATCTCGGATCTTCGCAGCCAGGTGCAAGACGCGCAGAGCAAGCTCACCAAGGCCGAGGAAGACCTAAGAGCCGCTGAACAGGTAAGAAGGCCGACAACTCCCCTACGCGCGAGACAATGCTGACAAGCAGGATGACAGGCGAAGAAGGATCTAGAGTCTAGGGCAGCGGACCTCGAGTCGGAGAAAGAGCAGAGCCAGAGTGAGAGCTCGGCGCTGAATACTAAGCTCCGCGAGACCGAGGGCGCCGTGGAGCGCCTCGAGGGCGAGAAGAAAGCGGGGGAAGAGAAGGTGGAAGCACTGGAGCGTGAACTCAAGCAGCTGAAGGAGCAGGGATCGCAGGCGCCGCTCGCGGCCGAGGCAAAGGAGGCTAGCACCGAGGCTGAGGACGCCAAGGAGCAATGAGTCTTTGTTTCCATGATACCCAGACCGTGACATTGGCATGCTGAATTCGCATGCCTTGTCCCCCCCCCCCTTTTCTCTCTCTGCTCTTCCTTTTTGATGTATGTATGCACGTATGTACGTAAATATGTATAAATAATGATAAACGATATGGTAACGACGAAATATGTATATGACGGCAACTACCTACATACTATGTTAATTAAGTATAACATTCAAAAACAAGGGTTCTCCCTGTTAAGTAGCGCGGGGTCGCCTTTGTGGGCACCTTCTGGTTACGCTATCAAAAAGTGACAAGCTCGGCCGTAATTACAGCACCGCGTCCGTCTCCCCTCACCCGCACATACTATACTCTACCTCTACTTCACTTCACATCCAGGTTGCTCGCGTATATTTCTCAACTAGTACTGTAACTGCGCCGGTCAAGATGGCGAGTGGGAATAACGAGGCTGGTAAGTGGTCGGTCACCGTCCGCCACCACTCGTCTTATTTCTATGCGTTATTGTGTAGCTGACCATGGCTATCGACCAGTCAGTCTCGAGAGCTTAAGTGCCCAGCAGCTTACCCAGGTCAAGAAACAGCTTGACGAAGAACTCGAGCATCTCACCTCCTCCTTCACGCAACTACACGCCGCGCAGTCCAAGTTCCGAGAATGCCTGCGTTGTGTGCAGGGCAGCGGGCCATCCACTCTACAAGGTGCGTCTTCCAATGCCGTCTGGTGGCGGCCGATCCTTATTATCCTCGTCCCCCTACCTATATTCGTCCCGGTGTCTGACAAGCATGGAACTATCTAGAGAACAAGTCCGTCCTGGTCCCGCTTACCAACTCCCTCTACGTCCGTGGAAACCTTACAAGCGCTTCTCAAATCGTCGTCGATGTTGGTACTGGCTTCTATGTTGAAAAGGTAGCGCTGTCGCAACAGATCTTGGCCGCAGGGGAAACGCAGAACCTGGCACCGTGCTTATAGATAATCGCTGACACGAGCTACATAGGACATCAAGTCGGCGGCTCAATTCTACGAGAATAAGGTCGGAGAGGTCGGAGGAAGTGTCAAGGAGCTCGAGGCTATTGTTCAAGCAAAGTCCAACAACCTTCGCGTCGTTGAAGAAAGTAAGAAGTCTCTGATTACGTCCATGCCATCAGGTCAAGTCGTGGGAAACAGGCAGTACTAACACGCTACCTAGTCCTGAGGCAAAAGTTGGCAGCTCCCCCACCGCAAGCACCCTCTCCCTAGATTGCGAAGCTGCCGCAGGGACCTTTCTCGGATTTTCAGGGTTCCATTCTCGGGTGTCGAATCGGCATTGAGCCATCTCTGGAGTCTCGGGCCACGGGTAGGCACGACCAACCGAATCAGATGCGCGATGCTTGCTGCAGCAGATTGCTCGTAATCCAATGCCTATCTTTCCGCAGCGTTCTCGTCCATAAACGGCCCTGCGCTTCTCCCAGAGCGATTTGCCATCCGGCCAAGTATTCCTCCGGCGTCTTTATACACGAGGCCTGTTCCAGGAGACATAGGTTCCTAGCCGGTTCACAGTCTCCCGTGAAGCCTTAGGCCTTCTCCAGTATGTCCTGGACTTCCCGGACGACCGTTACGAATCGGCAAACTCTCCCCTCCGCATCTTCCGCCGAGCCGTCTTCATTGCCGAATAGAAGATCCAATTCGTCACCCCATGCGTTTCCAGCCGCTTGAGTGCCCTCTTGAGATCGTCGGCCCCAATACTCGCCGTACATGGCGATGCCAAAGTCAATCTTCGGCGGCTGTCTCATGGCCGAAATGGATTCCCAGCGGCGATTGATGGCTATCTCGACGACATAAGGGGTCGTCCTCCATCTAAAACGGTAGACACTTTTTGTGGTTACGTTTCTGAACACCTTGGCGAGCTCGTGTTTGGCGTTTAATCTGATGTGTGGGTGAGCCTCAGATCCGCGACATTGCATGCGTATTGTGGCCGACGTGAAGTATTGGTCTGCACCAGTGATTGTCTTGTCCACCTCTTCGTCTCTGTAAGCCTCCATGTTCCAGTCGAACTTCCTGTTTCAACTTGTTCAGCCAATAGCCTATTCGTCCTAATCACCACGTCCCTTACCTTCCAATGCTGAGAGCAGTAAGATCGAATTCGGAGAGGGTAGGCTTCCCCCGGAATGTTCTTACTCTGTTCATCTGGTACCGCGGACTTCCCTTGGCGGGGTTTTGAGCATCATGCATCGTTACGATATCCGCCTGGAGCCTTCCTTGCTCCCAATCAACCACAAACATGTGCTCTGGTACAACGTCGGCGGCCGAGGGTGTCTGATTGTTTGTTGGGAGGAGAGGGCCATCGCTCTGCTGTATCATGGCCAAGATATTTCTAGACAGATCCGTGTCGGCCACCCTGGTGAACATTAGCGTGCTGAAAATAAGGTGGAAGGGCTCGGTGTGCTATTCACTCTGTCACTAGTCGTCCAGAAGCTCTAGGGCTATCCATCATGGCTGTAAACCGTTCATACTCAAGGCATGTGCGATCCCGGGGGTATGACTGAAGAATGAAATGACCGAAATGTACTCTCAAAGTGAGATCAGAGCCTTGCCGAGCTACCTTCTTCAGACCTTGATACATGGCGCGGCCGACCTCCATCACAAAAGCGCCGGACTCATCCGATTTCTGGAGCCTGCCAAGGGGACGGTCCAGCCTGGGTCTTGCACCCGAACCCTTGATATCGAGGATGACACGTGCGTTCGGCTGAACGCCTAGAGGTTCCTGAAACAGAATGGAAGCGGTCGCAGACTTGTCGGAGAGGAGCTCGTCTGTCAAGTCCCGGGCCCTCTCTATCAGGGCTAAGGAACTGCGCTCGCTATTTGTCTGGATGTGTACGAAAGCCTTGGGAGGGCTACCTCGGAGCGCAATAGTGGAACCCTCTGCTGTGCGGGCGAGCTCCTTGTGGATGGCCTCGAGGATATCTACCGAGGGGCCTTCGATACCGGTGACGATAAGATTGGCAACGACAGAGCGAAGCCGGGAGGAATGATGGGTAGACGTGACTCGCTTGTGCTTTGGCAGGGCCCAGCTCAGTGGAATACAATCTGCCGGAAAGGACAGCGGTGCCAGGCGATTATTTGTTTGAGGGCCAGCTGCGGGTGCGGGCGAGGTTGGGTTAACTGCAGCAGGCTCTAAGGCCGAATAGGTCCCAAGAGCAAGCCCTTCACGAGAGGAGCGATCGGAGAGAGGGTCAGTTGGCGAAAGCTGGTGTGCGGATCGACCCTCGTCAGCTCTAGGCTGACCTGGAGTTGAGCTGTGGCTAGGTTTATGTGTCAATGAACCTGGCAACACAACACAGCCGGTTCAATACTGGCTCGGTAGGTAGTTATCAGCTTACAGATCGAGAAGGTCATCCATGACATAGACTTTATGCTCTCGTTCCCTGGAGGTCTAGTGGGCTGCAAATGATGAGTGCGGAGAGGTACGGGACGTCCGCTAGGCATCGGGCATCAAGCAGGAAGAAGGACTGGATATCAGGACTCGTACTAGAAAGGGAGTTTTGCGGAGAATTCTAGCCCTCGTCTGCGCATATGGGTTTAGGTGCTCACAATGAGGTCGTTAGGTTAAGGCTCACGTACCTATCACACTTGAACTGTGAGAAATGGGAAACGAAGACGACTGGAGTGCGGAAGGAACTCACGGTCTTCATGGACTTGGCATACATATATGAGTGACAAGATGTTGCTTTTGCCCTGGCATGAAATGGACAGCACCACTACATGTACATAGCCGCATATATGAAACTTACATACCTAGAATGTATGTATGCCTCCTAGGTGCCTACTTACATGCATGTAGGTAATCATGTACGTAAGTAAGTGAGTATATGTAGGTAGTTGCCTATGTACGCACTTATGTTGATCATATCGACCCAAAGCTGGTAGTCACATCGAAGGAAGGTGAAACAATGCTGTTGGCCATCTTCCAGATATCTTACATACTTCATATACCGGCAGGTCTCTAAGCCTTGCTCGTAAGAATATGCATCAATGTGAATCAGCACCACCTATAGATAACCTGCTATTGCCATATTTGACGTAGCAACAATATATGCATACCGTGAACATGTTGCTCTCTGTGGCATTGAAAATCTCCCCGGGCCTCTCTCCTATAGCTTACCTAAACATCATAATCGGTACCCACATAGTAGGCAGGTAGAGCTATTAGTGTTGTGGTAGCTGGTGTTTGCATCACGTGATTTCGCGAAGTAAAGTAGCGGGTCTCAGCTTACGACGCGTGAACATTTCGGTTGATAGAAGTACATACATGTACCTCCTCTCATGACCACGTCCGTGCAGGCCAATCTTACTGCATCTGTTCACACACAGTACTCGGTTGTACAACGCTGCATGTTTGAGTCAAATTCCGACTTGGTGACTTTGTTCTTTTTCCACACAAGGAGGCACATAGTTGCCTCATAGCATCCTGAGATACCTACTGCTCTCGGTATTTATGCAGCTTGCTAGGTGTCAGAATCTTCTTTATTTATCTGGCTTAGGTATCTCACTCGTCTCCCTTACTCCCGCTCTCCGTAAGAGGCGGCCCTACTACCGCTATCCGGTCCGCGTCTAGCTCACAATGGCCCTTCGGAGAAACTTGTCTAGAAATAACCTGGGCGTCGTCCGGGATGATTCTGACGATGAACTGGGTGTTGACGACCATCCGTGGGAATGGGTATATGCGTCTGCCGGCCGACCCCGTTCACAGTCCTCAGCTGCAAGGTCCCAACTTGAAAGCATAAGGAAAAGAAAGAGGGACGATGCGTCGCCGAGGATAGTCGGTGCACGGATGGGGAATTTCCAGTGCCGCATTGGTGACTGTGTGCTGCTGAATGCCGAGGGCTCCAATGAAGCCTGGGTGGCTATTATTACCGACTTTATTGGGAGTGACGAGGACGGTGATAAGGCCGCCAGTTTCCTGTGGTTCTCTACCGAGAAGGAAATCCGCAATCGTGAGCGGAAGAGAACCGACTATCTCTGGGTCAGTCTTCCATCTCTTGCACCTGGAGCTGTTGCCTGGGCCGGGTCCCTGAGAGCGCGCGGTAGGTCCGTGTCCAGGCTGACCATCATTTCCATGCAGAACGAGCTGTATATCACGCCATCCTCTGATATCAACCCGCTGGCCTCCATCAACGGAAAAGCAACTGTCATGTCTCCTGAGAGGTTCGCCCGGGAATATCCCACTGGCAAGGTCCCTCGCAGCTCCCCTGGATACAACAAGACCTTTATTTGTAGGAGGGGCTGCAATACCAGAACCACCACTTACACCCCAGAGTTCACCTGGGAAGACATATATCGAGAAACAGAAGAAGGCATCGCGGAATTGATAGACTTCCTCGCAAAAGAGACCCAATCAACCAGGAGGCGGCGGCCCAAGCGTGATGATGACGCTGTCATGGAATCAGCTTACATTGCGGACCGCCACGAACCAGACGAAGATGGTAGCTTCTCGGATGATGTCACGCGAAAAGCAGCTGCCACCCCAAGAAAGAAACAGAAGACAACCCGTATTATCACACCTTCTAACCGTAGGTAAGTTCAGTCTCCGCCTCGGCCAAGCCGCTTGTCCAATGCCTCGTACTGACCAGCGGCACCTTAGAGTCGTCATGAAGAAGGCTCTGGAGTTCACACCACTGGCGACCCGGACCCTCTACCCCAGTCACCACCAGTCGTCCCCGTTCCAAATCGCTAGAGCTCAGTTGCACGTTGCGTCGGTACCTCCCAGTCTTCCTTGCAGGGAATCCGAGTTCTCCTCGGTGTACGCGCATCTTGAGGCGGCCATTACGGATGGGTCAGGTGCTTGCATCTATATCTCGGGGACTCCGGGCACTGGGAAGACCGCCACTGTTAGGGAGGTTGTGTCGCGACTCGACGAAGCTGTCCGATCTGATGAGTTGGACGACTTCATATTCGTCGAGATCAATGGTATGAAAATTACCGACCCTCATCAATCTTACTCATTGTTGTGGGAGGCGCTCAAAGGCCAAAGGGTGAGCCCGAGTCAGGCGCTAGACCTCCTCGAGCGAGAGTTCAACCACCCGAGTCCCCGCCGGGTCCCCTGTGTGGTGTTGATGGACGAGCTTGATCAACTCGTTACCAAAAACCAGAGCGTCATGTACAACTTCTTCAACTGGCCCGGTCTGAGACACTCGCGGCTTATTGTGCTGGCGGTGGCCAACACGATGGACCTTCCCGAGAGGACCCTCAGCAACAAGATCAGTAGTCGCCTTGGACTCACGCGGATCACGTTTCCGGGATACAACCACGAGCAGCTCATGAAGATCATTCAGTCACGGCTTGAGGGCGTCCCGGGCAACATCGTTGAGCCGGATGCCGTCCAGTTTGCCAGCCGCAAAGTCGCCGCCGTGAGCGGCGACGCGCGTCGAGCCCTAGACATCTGCAGGCGGGCTGTCGAGTTGGCCGAGGTCGAGAATAAAGGCCTAGATGTCGACCCGGCAACGCCCAGTAAGAGAGCAAGGGCGAGGACGGACGAGGCCGACAGGGTTAAGGGCTCGAGGGGCATGGTTACTATAGCGATGGTGAAACGAGCCATCAACGAGGCCACGACGAGTCCTCTGCAGCAGTACCTGCGTGCTCTGCCGTTCGCGTCCAAGCTCGTCCTGACGTCTCTGCTTGTGCGAAACGAGAGGACGGGTCTGCCGGACACAACCTACGGCGACATGATGGAAGAGATGAACCGGGTGTTGGTCATTGACGCGGGAAGTCGTCGAGTTGGCCTCGTCAGAGGCCAGAAGGCTCGAGGCCGACAGGGGGACGGGAATGTCCTACAAGGACGGGAGGCGAAGCCTACTAGAATACCAGGCATTGGCGCCGCAGCTATCGACCTGACTGGTGCCGGTATCGTGTTCCTAGAGGGTCTGCGCGCCGAGCGCCCTAGTAAGATAAGGCTTGCTGTTGGTGACGAGGAAATCAAGCTTGCATTCCGTGACGACCCCGAAATCAAGGCGTTAGGTATGGTACTCTAAATATATATACAAAATGAAAGCCACGTTGGATTTTCCATCATCTCGCCTGAGCCATTACAACCATTTCGCTCAGTCTTCGACTCCGGGATGGCACATAATGATGAAAACCCAGTGCGAGCTGGTTTTAAACACACGCCGATACGCATATCTGTCTCCTTAGTACTTGCGTCTCGCCAGACTCGGCTTCCATTCAAGCGGGTGCGTCTCGGGCGTGGCCTTCTCGTCCGGCTTCCAGATCTTTATGGTCTTGTCGGCCTCGCCCACGATGAGACGCAACCCCGTGCGATCAAAGGTCGAGCTCATAATACCGGCCTCGGCGTCCAAGGAGCCCGGCTGGGCGATCGAGTCCAAGGACTGGAATCTGTGCCCGGATTTCCAGTCCCAGAAGCTCATTGATCCGTTGTCCCCGCCAGAGAACAACACGTCTCGATTGAGAGCGAGCGTGTTGATGATTGCGTTATGGCCCTCAAAGTTCCCCATGAAGGCACCCTCCGGACATTTCCACTGCTTGATGCTGCCAGTACTGCCGGTAGCAAATGTAAATTCGGAAGGATGGAGCGCGAGAGCGCGCACACCCTTCTTGTGGTGTGTGAGTACGCCCATAGTTTTCCCGGCGGCAAGATCCCACAACCGCACTGTCTTGTCGAGAGACGCACTGATGACCTGTGGATCGGCTTCCTGGCACTTGACATCGGCAACAGTCCCCGTGTGACCGGACAAGACATGAACATTGCTACGGGTTCGCATATCCCATACTCTAGCAACGCCATCTCTGCCACCAGTGACAAGCACATCTAGCGTCGGATGCAACGACAACGTGTATACGCCTTTAGTACCCCCTTAGCAATTGCCCATTGAAGTCGGGAAATAAGGGCTTAGAGATAGAAATCTGACATGATTGGTGGATTGCTTACCACTCAAATGACCGTGGTAATGTCGTATAACCTTATGACACATTCCCGAATTAGTAACTTCGATGATACAGGGGCTCCAGGAGGCCTGTGGGGCCTTGAAATTCCGGGGCTGGAGAGCTTGCCAGCGAGGAGACGGCACGATACCCATAAGAATTTCAAACAAGAAGGACGAGCATAGAGGGGTAGAGATAGGGAGGGCCATTGACTCACCTTATTCGTCTCAAGGTCCCAGCATTTTACCATCTTGTCTTCGCCGCCTGTGGTAGATGATGTCAATAACCTCTCTTTCCAGCCAGCGGGGAGCTTGCAGGTATGAATTAGGGTGACGGGGTCAAGGAAATGGCCATTGAGAGTGCTCACAGGAGAATAGATATGGATGCCGAGGAGAAACTATTAATGTTCGGTTAGCACGCGCCGGGCATATAGGCAAAAATCGAAGTAGACTCATCAGCAAACTTACCTGCGAGCCCTCGCACCGTGGAAATGTGGCCGGTCAGAGTCAACCGCAGATTCCCAGTAGCGAGGTCCCAGATCTTTATGGTGCGATCGCCTAAGACATACGAAGTCAGCACTATATGCCTTTGTCCAAACCCTTCCCGTCTCGTCCTGTGGGGAAATGGCTTTACCTGCTCCGCTCGCAAACCACTGATTCTCGGGCTCGACTGCAAGACTCCTTACCCAGCCCAGATGTCCAGATATAACTCTCATGAGTTTCCAAGGAGGATGCCATTCGGGCTTCACCTGGTGTGTAGCTTGGGCGCGAGCGGCGCTTAGAGCTTGCAATGACACGCCGTCTGGCCTAGGCGGCATCCCCGATGGTTTATGCGACTTGACAAGAGCGCTGGAAGCTGGCTCTGACGCCACGGCTGGCTTGTCGGGGATGCCCTCGATGAGCTTCTGTGCCCCTTTATCCTCTGGCGCGGCGGGTGGTTCGCCTGTAGTGGGCTTCTTCCCTTTCTTCCGTGTGCTCATGACACTTGCTTGTTTCTCGGCCAGCGCAGGGGGCAGTTCTCGGACATGTTGATATTCTGCGTGGAATCGGATGGAGAGGGCTTCTCTCTCTCTCTGGGACTCGACCGGATCGGCGCCTAGTTTCAACTTCTTCCTAGCTGACTCCCCGGGAACATGGCCGAAGAGCGTCTTAGATCGTTTCGCATTCTGGATGACGAGGGACTTCAAGTCGCGTTCCTGCTGGACAACCTCCATGACTGCTGAAGTTCTCACTTGTAGGCGGTGTACAGACGCATAGCCGCACGCGCGTGCGCAGTTATGTGTGTGCGTGCGTGCGTGTATGTGTGTGTGTATGAGAGAGAGAGAGAGTGTGTGAGTATGTGTCTGTGCGTGTACGTGCAGGCACAAGTCTCGGGCGAGAAACAAAATAAGAGCCGGGCCTGGTATATTTGTAGCAGCAAGTCGCCTGGGCTAAAATATTCGTCTCGGTTGAGTCAAGTTTGCTCGCGAACTCTGATGGTTGGAATTTTGACTGACGTCGCATGCTTTGAGTGATGCACGCAGTCGAGAGCTCTGGAGCGCGACTTCGGTTGCAAGGTCCAGAAAGGTAAGCTTATCGATACAATCGAGAGACAGGCTCTTAATTGCATAACCCATATGTGCATACCCACCTGGAGGTAGATAGGTAATATACTACAGGCGTACATAGGTATCTAGGTACAGGCACTTAGTACATGCAAGTTTACCTAACGTATCTCTGTACCTCAGGCCGTACCGGCGCATGTGTAGCATCCCATCTTCATATACACCGAATGTACGTACCCTGGTTAGGGTGACCTACCTACCTGTAGTACAGCCCATGATATCAAACCCGGATAGACCCGACTCAACCGCGCACTGCTACCTACATAATACCTTCTTACCTATAGCGAATACGGTCCCGGTTGCGAAAGGTTTATGATCTCGGATAACCCTGTGGAACTGATCGTACATGTCGCTCACTCGCTGAACTTCAATCCATCCCCAATCCCAACTGTCCCCCATAGGCATAATCTATTCGTAGTGAAGGTACAACCCGGTATAGTTGTCGACTTGCGTAACTACCTACCTGGTCCCTCCCTTCTGCCTTCCCGCCCGCAAGTTTCCATCACCTCTCCCTTGGCATTTTACTGCACCGCGCACTCTGCCGGGGTCGCCTTCTCTCCTCCTCACCGAGACCTCCAACCTCGTACGGGTTCTCCACATAAGAAGCAACCGTAAGCCGTCTCGAATCCATCATCTCAAAAGGGCACAGGCAGTCATGGAATCAGCTCAGTCGAGGTTTGCCCTACATGCGGCAGCCAGAGAAGGAAAAGGTGAACATGGCCCCTATCTCATACATCGACCGCTCCCAAGTCTCGATAGTGGCATGTTTCGGCTTACCTGCGTGAACATGTAGTTACCGTCGTGGAGTCGCTCCTGAACGTAAGCGTGATCTTCATCTAGCAGCAGCCTTGACAGAGCTGTGTCGGGAGACTGAGTTCTGATAGGCAGATCCGAAACTAGCTCGCCTTAAAGATGACGATGGCCGTCTGCCTATCCACTGGGCCGCTTCTTCAAACCAGCCTGCCATAGTTCTCCTGCTGGCACAACAGAAAGACTTCGATCCCGATGTTGAGGTAAGTCACTTTACTTAAGATCGCAACTAGTATTGCATGGTCGTGGGCTGGCTCTAATCGATGAATGCCGGACAAGGATGACAGCGGCTGGACACCCTTGATGATCGCGGCAAGTGTGAAGGACGGCGACGCCATCGTAGACCTGCTGCTACAGAAAGGGGCTGACGTCAACCAAAAAAGTGAGAGACTCCACCCTCTTTTGCGCCTCCGGGCAAGTTCCTGTGGAGCGAAACTAATCCCCCTCGTAGATAACAACGGCCAGGTATATGATCTATCGGCACAACAGTCGCCCTCATCCTCGCAACGGGATCTGGAGACGGTGGCTGATATCGTCGCAGACAACTATGCATTTCGTGGCATCCAAGAACAACCTCGAAGTCGCCCGGAAGCTCTTTGAAAACAAGCCCCCGGCATCTGCCAGGGTTAGGGACAAACGCGGACAATACGCTCTGCACCGGGCTGCTGCTGTCGGCTCCGTTCCCATGGTGAACTTGCTCCTGAAAAACCACAGTCCCCTGAACGCGACCGACATGGCTGGATATACGGCTCTGCACCATGCGGTGGCTGAAGGTCATGGTGAGCCCCGGCTTATGCACCGCGCATTCTCGAGCGAGCCGTTTGCTGATCCGTAACCTTAGGAGACGTCGCAGTGGCCCTGCTTAAGGCCGGAGCCGAGACAGACAAGCGAGATTCCGATGGGCAGTTAGCCTTGGATCTTGCGCCCGATAAGGAGGTCTGCGATCTTATAGGCACCGCATATTGATTCGCCTGGACGCTGACAAGAATCGCACAGGTCCGTAAGTATATTGAGCGCGAGGCCGAGAAGGAGGGTATCGATCTCGGATAATGCTGTATTAGCCGGTATTCTGTGTGCACCGCCGCTTGCGCCATGGACAGCGCAACTAGTTACATACCCATAAGTTACCTAGACGTTGCGCAGCGTGTGTATAGTGCCTCCGGATCTTGTTCATTTGATCGTTCGCTCTACCAGGTCTCTGTACATGGCCTTGACATCGTCAACATCAGCGCGTAGTTCTTCCACCAGTTCGCTCTTCTCTCCGAGCATCTCTAGTGTAGTCTGATATCTTTCGTTGATCTCTGCTATTTCCTTCTCTAAGCTTTCAACCTTGCTCACCGCCGCCTTGCCTGCCTCGACTTCCCTCATCAGCGTAACGATCTCCGCACGCGCTTCATCTCGCTGGCTAGAAATTCTGGCGAGTTCTTCTTTGGCCGCGACCTTCTCGCTCTCCAAGCGGCGGATCGCGGCACTCATCCTCTCCACCAGTTGTACAGAAGGCCCGGCTCCTATCGTGGATACAGACACCATGTCTTGCAGAACGTTTTGAGGCGATGCCGGCGTGTCTGCGCTATCGACCGGGTCATCCCTGTCCAGCGGGTGTGCCGAGGGCGAGGCGAGCATCTCCAATCCACCCAGGTGTGATTGCGAGGTTCCGCATTGGCCGGAAGATGTAGGCATCATTGGGGGTCGAGTCGGGGGTTGGGCTGAGGGACGTCTCGTCGACGATGCGCGGTCGCCTGGGCTCGGCTCATCAATACTAGAGGGTGCCGAAGGCTTGCGGAATTTCGGTGGAAAACTCTGTAGTCCAAGAAACTCTCCACTGAAAGCCCTCTGCGGTGCCGATAGCAAGGGTGATTCTGGCCTGCTGTTGGATCGGAGCGACAGGTTCGGCAAGTCCTCTAGCCATGGTCGGCGCTCTGAGTCTATTCTCTCGGCCTTTTCCTTCCAAACCATTCGCTGTTTGTCAAACTCACACCTCGTTTCGGCCAACGCCGTTTCAGCCTCCTCAGCCCGCCTGCGAAAAGATTCTAGTTGACTTTGATACGACGACAAGTCCTTTTGCACGCTGGGCAGTTGGTTCTTAGCCGCCTCCAACTCCTCTTCTTGGCGTTTGGCCCGGGCAGCCTAAAGGATATGTTAGTGACGGCATTTGTGGGTTTGGGGTGCTCGCAAGCCAACTCACTGCCTCACGAGCCTTCTTCCTCATCTCTGACTCCCGCCGTAGAGCTTCGTCCCTCTCCCGTTCTAGGTTCGCGGCTCTGGCCACCAATGACGCTTCTATGCCTTGCCAGTTCTCACTAGCAACGGCGTACTGGGTCTGGAGTGTTTCTATCTGACGGAGTAACTTTGCCTGTGCGTCGCCGATAGCACCTGAAGATGTCTCCTCGGCCCTCACCCGGAACGCTTCCAGTTTACTCTCCAAAGCCTGAATTTCGCCCTTTAAATCTAATTCGATAGCACGGGAGCGTTCGATGGCTCTTTCAGCCTTTTCCTGGAGCTCTGCAGCTTGCGCTTTGGCTCGGTCAGCCACCAAGCCCTTTTCCACCTTCAAAGTTGTCACAGCGTCTTCCAGTTGCTTAATACGTTTCTGTCCCGCTTCCACGAGCTGGTCGTTGGCTCTGACAGCCGTCGACTTTGCCCGATCTGACTCCTCCTTTAGCTGGCGCTTGAGTTCGGATATAGCATTGTCTCTAGAAGCCAGGTCAAGCCGTAGCTTCTCCATATCTCTCTGAAGTTGGTCAGTAAGCCTACGCGATCCCTCGTTGGCTTTCTCAAATTCCTCCAGTTCGCGAGACCGCGCACGTAGGTAGCTTAGTTCAGCCTCAGCCTTCTGGCGCCAGATCTTCTGTTCATTTAGGTCCTTTTCGCTGGCGGCAAGTTGAGCCCTCAGTTTTTTTATGATGCTCCTGTGTTTCTGTTCATTACTTGCAAGCTTTTGGCCCTCTTCCATCAACTGGGCGACCTGTTGATCCTTCTCGGCTATTCTCTTCTCCAAGCTCCCTGCAGGCGCCACCGAGGCAGCATTGCGAGCAGCTTCTGAGGCCTCCCGTGCTAGGTATTGAAGCTTTGCCTGAAGAGCATCCACGCGCTCGACGTGACTATGTAGCTCTTCTTGGTGCTGCGCCTGAGTCTCTTGGAGAGTCTTCTCTAGAGCCTTAACGCGCTTGTCCTGGAGATCCAACGCAGATAGCGCTCCTTCTACATCCGCAGCCGTGCCTTGCGTTGGAGGCTCTACAGTAATGGCAGATCCCAGGGGAGATTCCTCGACTGGAAGCGGCCGCTCACTTTGATTAGAAGAGCGAGGGGTGTTTATGGCAGGCTTGGATTCATTTGAAGAAGTGGTAGGCAGCCTCTCAGTTCTCTCAGGTGTTGGTAAAGACACGGCTGGCGGGTCGTCCACTGAGACGCTTGTTCTCGTTGCTGTAGTCAGCGGCTGAGCTGAAGGATCGATGCTTGGAGCATCTAAACTTGGACGGGAACTTTGACTCGGCGAAGCGGAAGCGAGGTCGACACTGGTGCGTGGCTCAGTAGTCGAAGAGTTTGATCTTTGAGAAGCATTCTTAGCCGCAACGGCTCTTGCCAATCTCTCTTGTAACCTGTCGTTGGCCGACTTGGACGGAGTCGTCGACCGAGCTGGAGGGTTCGACACGGAGGCGGCAGCAGGCGGGGCAGGAGACGAGGATGGTGTAGATCGTGAGACAGTTGTTGTAGATTGGTTACCGGCAGAATCGTCTTCGGCGAGTATATTATCAAGACGAGCCTCGACACCAGCCACGGCCTGCGAGAGGAAAGAGCCCCATCGCGATTTCTGGGGGGCGGACATATCCGAAGCCCACAGGCCAGGCAGGCTAGTGTTAATAGCAAATACCCAAGGCCCAAAAGGCTGCGTATTGTTAACGAGGCTGGCTGTTATATAAGGACTCTGGGACAGCAACTTGGCGCATGGCGAGTCCGGTCTATTGCGGATTAAACTGGTTGGTGGCAGATGAGGTTTTGTCACTCGGCATGTCGTACAAACAAGCGTGCTACGATCTCAGATGTCGGATGGGCTAACAGGAGCGAGCGGACAGGACGAGAACGGCGGCGGTGGCGGCAGCAGCGACGAGGTAGGGCTGAGGTGGTTTGACGACTGCCAGGCGCAGCGGCGATCTGTATGTATTACATACGTAAAATACGTACAGGACATCCATAAAATTAATTCAAAGTGGTTAAAACAAAAAGAAATAATCATAATACGTATTAAATTATAAAAGATAACATTTTTATTTTTACATCTAAATTGCATATTTAATGTTAATGTTTACCTTTTAAAAATTATAATTTAATCTTATTTAAAGCTGTTAATATTTATATAATTGCATATATATATGTACGTTAAATTATTTTCCAATGTATTTACTTTATTTATCTTTTAAATTAACCCTCTTATTTTAATGGATCAGTATGAAACTTCTTCGTAATAGCTCGTATTAAACAGCATCGTCCCGGATATCCATTTCTAATCCGGAAACTCCTTCGAGGCATCCTTGATCCATCCATCCACTCGTTATCGCAAGTCGGACTTCTACAATCTTTTCGGTCGGTGGACAAAACGCACACGCACATAGTGAGGCAGAGGGGGAGAGAGTCCGTGCAGGTGTGGGTGTGAGATAACCGCTTTAGTGGATGTCCCGTCTTCATTCGTCAGGAATGCCTATCCACGGTGCCTTCGCGGAGCTTAGCTTCCCGTACCGCCAGAGTCGCGAGGGTTTCTTCGGGGCAAAGACGGCGACGCTGAACTTCTGCGAAGAGGCAAGCACTCGGGTTCTCGGACTTGTATGTGGAGGACAGAGTACGCTGACCAATGGTTCCAGGACTATGCCATGAGCTATTGGTGTGCAGAGGTGTGCAACACACTAACCAACGTCCTTTTCCTGTGGCTCGGTTGCAGGGGAATCAGGTCGGCCTACCGAAACTGCCATCCATCCGTCTTCATCGTTGGCTTCGTCGGCTACACGGTGGTTGGTCTTGGCTCCACCTTGTTTCATGCCACGCTCAAGTGTGAGTCCCGGACAGACGGGTTGCTTAGTCGCTCGAGGGTATTAATTGATGCTTCAACAGATCCAATGCAGTTGGTAGATGAGCTATCGATGATTTATACTACATGCCTCATGTGTTTCGCAACATTTTCCTACGCCAGGTCTAACGCCTTCTCGTACTTGCTCGGCACAGTTCTCATTGGTCTGGCATGGTTTATCACTGTCCGCACCGCCCCTGTCTGACCGGGTTACCATAGTCGTACTAATCTTTGAGTTAGGCGAGATACTATGTCACGAAGGACCCTCAGTTTCACCAGGATGCTTATGCCATATTGACCGCCATCGTGGTGTTCTCCAATATGTTCATAATGGAGTATAGCGTCAGGCCGGCACTGCAGTCAAGGGACCGGAAGAGGGCTCCCAACTCGCACGTCCAAGCCAGCAATGTTATACTGAAGGAAATGTGGCTGATGGTTGCAACCGGTCAGCAAATAGATACCGTTGGTGATCTTACGACCGGTTCATAGCTGATATGGTGCAGGTCTATCCATCTTCCTTGGGGGATACTTAATCTGGCACCTGGAAAATGTATACTGCGACAGGGTTCGCCAATGGAGACACTATCTTCAGCTCCCCTGGGCCATTGTTCTAGAGGGTCATGCAGTAAGTAACTACCGTTCTTATCACTCGTACTTCAGTTCATGGCTATGGATCCCATCCCCTGGTAGTTTTAGCTTCCGAGCCATGCCCCGAACGTTGGTACGACCCTGCGTTACTAACGTTGGGTGTTGTAGTGGTGGCACATAATGACAGGGATCGGTGGTGAGCTCCGTCGTCTCGTCCTGTGGCGGCCTGCTGAAGAGCGGAACTAACTGCGGCGTCGCCACGCCTCGAACCTTGGCACTGACTTCGTTTGCAACAGCATACTACTATATAACATGGCGTATCTGGATCCATCGCTGTCTGGAGGGCGGGGAAGACAAGTTCCGACTGTCCTGGCCATCGTTACTCACATTTCCAGAAGTCGTGGCTACGGATAAGCCAGAGAAGAAGCAGCAATAGCGAGCCATGGTGACGACTTGACTCTGCTTCCGTCATTCCGACATCTCAAGCAGGTATGATTACCGTCAAGTTTTGATGCGCAGAACCGTGAGAACAATCTTCGTCCAACATGCTGATGTATGAATTTACCTTTAGAGGAGTATAAAGAACATGTGCTCACGCCCCCTTGTAATAGGAGTCGATGATGCTTGGTTGCATTAGCTGGGCAACGAAACTTTGTAAGGCACAGAGTTGCCCCCGTCGGATGATTACTATTATAGGTTAAATAAAGGCGTTTATGATATATTTTATCGTTAAATGCCTCTTTTAACATACTTTATATTACTGTAAATAATAATATTAAATCAATTAATCATTTAAATTAAAACATTATATTAGTTATTTAAATTAAAATCTTAAATTAATTTAATACTAAATCTTAATAATTTTAAAAAAAAAAATTAAAAGCTGTTTTTAATATATAAATTTTATCTTATCAATTACCTTAGTTAGCTTAGGCCTTGCTGGTTCTTTTTTAAAGTTATTTAAGTACCGCTTTATAATATTAATAAATAATTAATTAAATCCTAAATCTCCGTAATAAGCTAATAAGGCCTAAATGTTAGTTTTAGAAAATAAGTTTCGTTTTTATATTTAATTTTTTTAAAAAGCGAAAATTTGTAATAATTTAATAACCCGACGTTATTTGTAGTTATATTTATATTTATACGGGTTTTTACGTTATAGCTTATTATTAATATTATCCTAGTTTTAAATAAAATCTTTTTGTTATTTTTAATTTTTAAAAAGTTTATTAATTAAAGCCCGAATACGTTGCGTTATTAATTTCTTTTTAAAATATTATAAATCCGAATTTTTTAAATTTTACCGCGCGATTTTAAATAAATAGGATATACGTATATATACGATAATATTTTAATAAAACCGATAAGCGGATATAAAATTCGAAAATTTTATTCGTAATTAGAGTTTTGCGACGATTTTAGCCGATTATACGGTTTAATTATTCGAATTTACTGTTTAGTTAAAATATTATAAAAAACGAATATAGGATAGGTTGGTAATATATAAACGTTGGCAGAAGTTTATAATTTTTATTAATCAAGATTTTTTTATACGTAAATATTACGATATATTATATAATAAATTTATAATTTTCGTAAAAAGGTTTGAATTTTGTCGTCCGTCGGAAATTTTTTTTTTTTTTTGAATATTAATATAGTTTATATTATTTTGAATAAAGGTTAACGATTTATAAAAACGTTAACTTTTAATTGGTTTAAGCTTTTAAATTAGGTAATTATATATTTAAGGAAAAAAATATTCGTTATATAAAACGAGGTTAAAGATAAAGCGGCCCCGTAATAATAACGACCTAGACATTTTTACGTATTTGTTTTTTATAATTTTAATTATTATAGTTAGGATAATTTTTAAAATTAACGGCAATTATTTAGTCCGTTTATTAAGCAATTTTTTTTAAATATATTATAGAATGAGATTAATATGTTAAAAGGGTTAGGTATTTGCGATAGTTATTATATATTAAGTAAATATATAAATTAATTATTAAATAACGTTGAGGTAATTTTATTAAGTTTTTTTTAATAATATGGTTTTAATTAAGATAGGCCGCGTTTTAGGGTTAGATATAATAAAACGATATTATATTTTAGTACGATAATGTTAATATTGAGGATTATATTTATAATATAATACCGTTATGCGAAATATTATTATCGTTTTTATTCGTTATTATAACCGCATTCCGAAAAAAAAGTTAAAATAATTTATGTTTCGTTTTGATTAATATTATAAAAAAATGGTTTTAGAAAACGTTATAATAATATTTAGTACCGTTTAATATTTTTTGTTAATTTATAATTAATATTTTCCGGATTTTAATTTTTGATTTTGTTAATACGTTTTATAAGTGTAATAAATAAAAGTTTTCCGGCTTTTTTTTATTAAAGTATATACCGTATAATAAGTACCGTTCGATTTTTTTAGGTGTAATTAACAAAAACGAAGGCATTATTAACGGTATTTATAGTATTTATTAAAAGATTTTTTAAGTAATATATAAATTTAAAAAATATTCAGTTTTTAACCCGTTTTTACTTTATTTATAAAAATTAAAAAAATAATTAGTTATATCCGGAAAATATATGTTGATTAAGTTGAAGTAGCCGATTTATATAATAAAACACGATAGTTTTTTATGGTTTTTATTTTATTTTATATATAAATAATCTTTTTATTTATATTTATACGTCTTTATTAGTTTAATAATATAAGCGGAATATATATAACGTAAATAATTTTAAAAATAGACCGTTAATTTTTAAACAAAATAATATAATTATATTAAAAGTTATTAAAATTATGTATATTTAAACCTTTTATTTTTTATATATATAATATTTGTATATTTGCGTTATTTGCGTTATTTTTATAGAAATTACGCGTTAAATACGAATTATTTATAAAGAAAACGTTTAATATATACGAAATTACCGAATATGTTTTAATTAAAGAATTTTTTTTTAAAAGCATAATTTATCGAATTTATGAATATATATACTTCCTGTTAGCCGTCGCCGAATTCGAGATTGTTGCGCGTAATATGGTTTTTAAATATCTTAATTGCGTTAAATAAATAAGGAAAATATTACGAAATTTTAATTAAAACATATTAACGGATAAGGATTTACTTAACGAAAATTTTCTACTATTATTTATTAATAATACGTTACTTAATAATATAGATAATTTAACGGATAATTTGTAAATATTTCATTTTTTAATTCGGAAATATAGCTTATTTATATTATTCTTAGATAACGTAATTTTAATTAAAGCGTACGAAACAAGAATTTTTTATCGCGTGGTTATAAGGGCGGAAATATTTTTAATACGGTTAATATTTCGTAAAGCGATAACTTTTTTAATTTAAATATAAATAATAATTAACCGTTAAACGATTCCGTTTTTGTCGAAATTTCTTTTTCTAAAATTATTACCGTTTTTTTTAAAAACAGTTTAGGTTCATTTCTGCCTTTTATATATTATATAATATAATAATATTAATTATATTAGACGGTTAATATCGATATTCTTAATTCTTTTTTATAAGGCCGGTTAATATAATTATAATAAGAAAAAGCTTTATTTTAATTGAATATTACGTTTTATAATTTTAAATTAAGTACTTATTAATTTGATTTTAACGTTAAATTATATTTTTATAAAATTTAAAACGAAAATATGGAAAATATATAATCGAAAGGGCGAATATTATAATTTATAGTTTATTAGTAAATTCCGCCGTTCGAAAGATAATATATATAACGTTAATATTAATTTTTTCGAGATTTGTTTTTGGTCGGGTATCGTATTTTTTTGTAACGTAAATTTTACGCCTGTTATATTTTTTTTTACGAAATAAGCGTTACGTTATTTAAAATTTTCGTACCGAAATTATTAAATATGTTCATTTTTTGTTTCGTAATTTTTAATTTATAAAGAAATATTTATTTTAGGTTAAAAAAATGATTAAAAATTTAAAAATATTTTAATTATAAATCGTGAAATTATAGAAACTTAATTTATTAATTTTAATAATACCGTTCTTATTAATAACGACAAAAGTAGATTTAATTAGTTAAATATAATAAATGACGAAAAGTAATTTATAAATAATTTTATCGTAATTATTCGAAAAGTTTTTATTAACGAATTTTTTAGAAATAATTTAATCTTAAATCACCGTAATATATTACATACGGAAAAAGATTATAATTTTATAATATAAATTATAAATAATTCGGTAAATAATTTTAATTAAGATTATCCGTTATCGTTTATATTATCGTTAAATAGATAAAGTAAAAATTCGTTAAACGAAAATATGTTATTAATATAAATTTTTATTTTATTATTATTTTTGTTTTTTGTTATAACCGATACGAGATTTTATTATATTTTTAGTATTAATAAATTTTCGAATTTATTATAGTTTTAATTAACGGTATTTCGTTTGGGTATTTATTTTGTAATTATACTATATAAATTTTTTACATTGTAATAAATTAACGTATAAATAATATTATATTATTTATAATTAAATATATTATAGAATTTCGTATTAATTTATACATTTTATTTTTAATTAATTTATTAGCTTACGTTTTTATATATCTTTTAAAAACTTTCGTTCGATTTCACGTGTTTTTGCGTGTTATTATAATTTGTGCATTAATAACTTTTTTTATATTATAAGAGTTCAAGATTATTTTCGTTTTAATCGTAATATCCGGGTTTAAGTTTTTTTAGAAATTTTTATTCGGACCGTATAATAACGTTTTATATTTTAGAACTGTATATAAGTATTTTTCGTTACGTTTTTATACGTAGTTTGCATATTTATTATCCGTATAACCCCGTAGATTATAATATTTATAAAACGGTTATATAATATATATATATTTTATTAGCCGGCCCGGTTTATAAAGTTATAAACCTTTTTTCGTATCGTTTATAAGGTATTCGGTTTATGTATTTTTTTCGTTAAATTGCGGAAGCTATAATTAGTTAAGGGCCCTTAATTAGTTTAGTAATTTAATAGCTTATAAGGTCGGTATAATCCGTTATAATATATATGTTATTTTTTCGGGTATTATTGATTAAAATAATCCGAGCGGTATTATTAGTATTTAACGTTTATATAAATATCGTACCTTTCGATAATTAGAAGTTTTATTTATAATCTAGGCTTTTTGAGATATTATTAAATTCGAATATCGTTATTAATTATAGGATTTTTTGAATTAATATAAATTAAACTTGGCGTTAAAACGTAAGGTATTTATAATTTTATAATATATAATTGGTATTAGGAATCGGTTACGTATAATATACATCTTCTATAAGGATCGTTTTATATTTAGAAATAATCCAATGTTATTTATTTAATATAAAGTTACTTTAATTAAAACGAGGCTGTAGGTTATGCTATATTACAGATTATTTCGGTAACGGTTTTAGTCAATTTTTAAATTAAGGTTTTATCACCCGTTTTTAAGGTTATTTATTAATAGTAAGTTGTTTATTAAAGATAAGCTATTTATTAAGGTTAAGCTATTTATTAGAGATAGATTGTTTATTAGGGCTAAATTATTTATTAGGGTTAAGTTATTTATCGGGGTTAGATTATTTATTAGAGCCAGGTTGTTTATTAGAAGTAAGTTGTTTATTAAAGATATTATTAATAAATTCAATTTGCTTAATCGGGATTTTAAAAATTTCCGAGTTTATTTAGGGTATATTATAGGCAGAATTTAAAAAGGCTTTTTAAAGATAATCCTTAAAATTATTTATATTTTGCGATAATATAAAATGTATGAAAGTATGTATTATAATAAGGATTTTAAATGTTTAATAAAAAGGTAACGGGTTAATAATTATTATATTATATATAAGTTAATTTAATATATTATATATAATAAGATATATAAAGGTATATGAAGTAATAATAAGCTTTTATTTAAGTAAATGATATTAATTATTTATTAAGTAATTATAGCAAATTTATTCGATATGTATTTAATTAAAAGAATTTTATAAATTATACTAAGTAATTTATAACAAAAATCTTTTTTTGTAATTTGTATACGGTAATTAGTTTTTTTAAAAAAAAATTATTATTTTATTAAAAAAAGTAACGTTAGTTCGGATTAATATTTAATTATTTATATATTTATAATTAGATAGTTTTCTGCCTTTAAGGTTTATCCTTAAGGTTTACCACGCAAAGCTTAACATCTCCTGAGTCATATTGACCCTGCCGAACCCGTGGAGCCAGCGGGCATAAGGTTCATCAGGGTCGAAGCTTATCGGCAACCACGCATGTGAGCCTCCCAAGCCGACATCAGTCGAGAAATTGCGTGCTTACGGGG